>JAQGCL010000126.1:0-22357 GCA_034699605.1 Isotomiella paraminor | reverse complement strand
AATCTTCATCTACTATCTTTGAACGTTAAAGCAGTTAGCAAACACAAAGGAACAACTTTATTTATTCCAGTGGTATAAAGGAAAGGATAAGATTGACATGGATGATAAAACCACAAGGCAAAAAAGTTGCCATTCGCATCTACATCTAGCATCCCGCAGGTTTCTTCCAGAGACCAGCATGATTCCTTTTCCTCTTCCTCATCCGCGTGAGATACTGAATTATGATTATTGCTGGATGCATGTTTGGTTGCATCATCAAAAGGAGTGAACCTGGAAAATGAAGTCTCGTAATTTTGACCCAGTCGGGGGTTATGCTACAGCCAGTAATGCAAGTCTTTCTTTATTGAACGCTTTTGCTTGTTGCATCAAAAACAGAGCCCATGCTATGCCGTGTCAGTTCTTCTTGTCCCTCCATTACAAACACCACTTTTACAAGACCCATTGACATACAAAAAACTTCTGCTTTGCTTCCCTCAATAGCAATGAAAAATAATCATGATTTTCGATCGACTCTACTCACAACACAAGAAAAGGAGTATAATTGAACTACAGAGCTTTATATACATTTGGAATTACAAAAGATGAAAGAAAGAACTGTTTATCTACGATCAATCAATGGTGATTGTGCGATCACTAATCCAATCTTTAATTCTGTATTTTGTAAATTCTACTATGATTCTGGGCATAAACATGTTACATGATGTCGTTCAATTGAATTATGGAACAAATTAAAACGTCAAATTTAAAATGTTTTGCCACGATTTTGTCCACTTTTTGAGATATGTTTAGCAAACTACAGGAGCAGGGTGCCTAAGAATAGTTAGTTGTGAGGACGTGTCTTATATGTTACTTTTTATGTCACAATGAAGAAGGTAGATACCTAGACGTCGGAAGAAGAGGATCTCATACTCTCGAAGTGCAGGAGAGAGAATAAGGTTAATGGTTTATTGTCCCTTTTCTGTCCTCTTTCTCACACTTAACTGAAGTGCTCCTGTAGAACCATGACCATCACCACACGACACTTACTCCACTTTCACCTTGCTTTCTCTCAAGACAAAGGAAGACGAGGATCCTTCTTCTTGATTAGCTAAATTTTATGAATGTCACGTCCCCTGTACCCCACATCCACAGCTACCAAAGCCCCCTTCAATCATCCTATCCTCTTTTAGTGCTCAAAGACACCGGGCGGCACCTTTACAAAATTCGCATAGTCTCAAAATGAAATGGAGAAAGTAAAGGAAACGGAGGCCCACACGTTCTCAATTTATCACCATGATTTTGCCTTAATCCTCCCGTCAGTCAGTATAAAAGGAAGGGAGGGAGTTGATGAGTTTCATAGACAGAGACAAGCAGGAGAAAATGAAGACTGACGTATTAAATCCAGAGACAGACCGCAGTGGCAGATGGGCCTTCCTTTCATGCATCCAAGCAGACAATCTCATTAGCACCCTGATTAGCGTAACTAACTCACAGCAGCTCACTTCCATTCCATGACTGAAGGGAAGTGGTGCAACGTGTATCTAATCCTTTCCTCACCCAGCTTTCACCGACCTGTCAGTTTCCTAGTCCCTTCCTGCCATGAATTGAGTTACTTAGGTAGAGAATATGAACTTTTCATATCAAATTCAGATTCATAAATATTGAGGTTTTAAAAGGCTTTTACCTTCTGCCAAAAAATATTTAGGCCACCGGTCATTAATTAAATGTCCTCATTAAGGACCCCGATTGTAGATAGAGAAAGCAGGAGACGACTTTCACCGACTCACGTATAACTTTTACCAGATGATGCGATGGATTACTTACCCTCAAACGCACATGTCAAACACAGTTCACCTCATCTCAATTCCGCTTCATTGGTTCACCTGTTCAGATCATAAATCCTTCTTTCTAAAAACCAGGGCAAAAAGAAGATGGTAGTCTTCTATCCAAACACAGGAACGGGACGGAGATATCGATGTAATGTGGTCTGTTGTAATTTGATACGGTCCACTAACAAAGAAAAGAAGACCAGTTTCTTTTTGTAGGTTTAAGCTACAGGACACTTCACGCTGTCCTTCCTTTGCAAATATAAAATAATAAATAAAACATCGCCTCTTCACATTTTCATCGGTTGAATGAATTTTACACACATTCCCAATTCAAATTCAAAGGAGGAACACACTGAACCAGAAAACTCTCAAAAAAGAGAGCAATAAATAATGCAAAAAAGAACTTTTTACAGCACATGATTTGTCACTTCTTTTTGGGCAATTTGTATGCAGACGCGGTCCGTCGCCGTGTACAAAAGTGACACTATAAATCTATACGAAGCAAGGAGGAATTACAGAAAAACCAGTTTCGTTTTTCGTGATCTTTGCATTCTTAGATATTCCTATGGCAAAAATTGGATTATGTTTCGCGAGGCTTTATTTGCCTAACAATTAAAGCTGTTCCTGTTTACGAAAAATAGGGATATTATAAATCACTAATTGTTCGTGGTCACAAAAGGAAGGAAAAAGCTGGTATCTTGACCACAATGGAAGGGTGACAATCCTGTAATCTTTTCTAATCTGAAATGAATCAAGAAGAAGGAGGAGAATGGCTGTTAATTACGGTAGGAGCTACCGTAATTTTAATCACTTGTCACCATTCTTTCCATTGAATGTGAGGATGTGAGAGAGGCATGGAAATTAACTTTAAAATTTTGCAAGAATTCTGCGAGGATTAACAGAGCAAATTATGGCGACAAATCTTCCAGCTTAGGGTTGCCATTTCTACAATTGTGAACTGTGAATTCCGCGACTGTCACAAAATGGGGAAATAGCCGTTGTAGATATTTTACTGTTATTTCGTGTCACGTCACATCAATCGCATCCCATTGTTGGACAGGCGGCGGAGGGGAAATTGAATTGAATGGATGAATACCAGATCCATCCATTTGTGGCCTTTGGCCAAGGTCCAGTCGCTAGATATATTTGATTATGCAGAGAAAGGCTGCTTTCAGAACTTTTGCTGACACAAAATTTTCTCCATAGTCATTCCCTTTTGGACATACATTTTATGCAATTGTCAAGTCCCCACTTTCACTTTCTTCCTGCATGGTCGTTCTCCATCCAAGCGTGAGATGAGAAAGGACAAAGTGCGTCGCGTCAGATGGTGACGATTGACAGCGATCGCGCTGTGGCTGAATATTATGGTAATGGCGTATGGTCAAATTGAATCCAATTCTGCTGACTGAGTCCAGGCAATACTTTTTTTGGCAAATACCAAAAAAAGGAGAGAGAAAGTGGAAAGGGAAGCAAAGAAAAGGTCAGAATCAAACATTTGTTCAGACTGGATTAAACTCAATGTGACTTCAAACAACGGAAACTGAGGGACTTGAAATAAAATCAGTACATTTTTACTTTTTTGCGAAACCATAAATGGGCGTGATTGTTTTTCCTTTCACACACACACATCATTACCAAAATGACAAGTCTCTTTGTTGACAAAAAGAAAGTAAAAAAATGAAATGGAGAAAGCATGTACGTAGGCTGACTTGTAGACTGGGAAAGATTTATATGTTTTCCTCTTTGTGACATGCATTAATCATTTTTTCTCGTTAAGAAAGAAAATAAATGATCTAATGTGGATGGAACTGCACGCAACGTAACGCAATGTCACAGATAATTTACTTTCTCTCGATTCCTTTCACTTTCTCAGAGAAACCCACCCAAAAATTATTTTGCCTTTGGGAAGGAAACTCTATACCACCGCTCTTGACCTAAATCTAATAACGTTTGTTATCTAATAATAATTACGTTCTTAATTTTTTGAACAAGATTTCCAAGTTTTTATGAATTCATTTAATGTTTAATGCATCAATTGTTGACCTTAGGTTCTGAAAATCCCGTGAAATTCTCGTTCAACGCCATCCCGCAAATTAGCCATCCTTTTCCTATATCCGTGTGGTCATTTTATACTGTTTTTCGAGAATGCCTATTTGTGACATTGCATTTGAGCGTGCAACGCAATAAACCCTCCCCGTTTTTTTCTTGCTAACGAGAAAAATATGATTAATGCCATCGTGACGAGGGAAAAGAAAGCAACCACGAATCTTCCCACTTTCTCCTTGTTTGTTTTTCTATCAACAAAGCAAAGTCGATAAGCCGTAGGGAAAACATTCACCCTCACATTTTTGTATGTGTGTTTTGGAGCCTGTCTCATTCATTTCTTTTCTCTAACGAGATTATTGTCCAGTTACATTACCTAACGACATTTCGGTTGCAGTTTGAAAATTTACTTGAGGAGTCAAGTTGTTTTGTAAGGAATGGACTGAACCTCGCTCCTTTTTTAGGTTTTTCATATAAAGATCAATGTATGAAACTGTTTTAACATCGAGGTCTCTTTCATCTGGTCAGCAAACAATTTACATACATTAAAGTTCTATATACTTTATTCATTTTCATGAGCAAACCATTAGCATAATATGCCACACGCCATGCCATCATCTTCACCAACTGTCGCCTTACCTCACTCACTCTCGTCTGTATTGCATGCATTCATTCATCCACCCTCGAATGAAACCGTCGAAGTGAAATAAAGTTTTGCCAAACGCAGAGAGAAAGAGAATTGCATGCACAAGTGAAAACTGTTTGGTGGTGAAAGTACAAAGGCGAGCAGCAAATTTGACTTTTATGTTTAAAAGAAAAGTGGTAGGACACAGTCAAACGAAAGCCACAGAACACCCACACACCAAAAGCATATATTTGCATCAATGGTGTCCCCTGTTTTTCCCCTTTTATCAGAAGAAATCGATACGTCGAACGAAGGGTTGGACAATTTGCCAAAAAGTTTGACAACTGAGAATGATTCATTTCCAATTTGCATAAAAAACATTTGTAATTTATTGTTACCAAGCCTCAGGAAACATGACAGTCTAGCAGTTAGACCACTACCGCAATTAACAAACTGAAAGAAAAATTGTCATTGTCACCCTTCCTTTCTTACGAAGTACGTGTGTATGAAACAGGTCTTAATCTCAAGTTCAGTAAGTAATTAAAAACGATTCATTCATTCATCACAAGAAGAAAACAGGGATTGTAATTTGTAATGTAATGTTGACTCGAGTTAATTAAGAATTTTCAATACGTAGACGAAAGAAACTTAATCCAATTTTTGCGGTTTTGTTTTTGTTTGTTTGTATGAATGAATGAAAAGAGATTTATTGAGACTGGTTTTCTGAATGAATTAAGCAATGTGTCTCAGTTTGTTCCACTGCTGCTATGCCTCCTTGCATACAAATTTCACTCGGTTTTTAGGCAGTCTTAGGAGACCAAACAAGAGGACCTCTTTCATTATTTATTGGTCAATAGTTACTTTATTTGAATAGGACCAACGGGACTTTTCTTACTAATCGGTTAATAGGTGAAGGAACCGCCTTGTCTGTCATTCTTTCTAATTTAGAAAACAAAACCTCTCCTTTCTTTGTAGCCTGGAGAAAAAGAGAAAGCACAGTGGAGTGAAATGACGACATGCAGCCGTAAAAAGTGAAGTGTGAGACGGGGCATAAAAGAGACAATAAACCATTAACCCTTCCTCCTCTCTCTCATGAAGAGAGTCCCGTCTTTTGTTACGTCCTACTCCAGGTTGTAGATATGTTTGTGAAATGAAGTTTACGATTATTATGGCTCCTTCCCTATCCTCTTGAAACAGACAGTATCCAAGGAGAGGAGAAAGCATTAAAATAATGTGTTACGACTCCTGCCCCATTCACTACTCACGTACCTATGTTAAGTGGAGAAAGTATCCGTCTTTCTCTTTCTCTCCTCTGCATGTTTACTTTTCATCTGTTTCTTCCATTGGGGATCTCTTATGCTTTTCTTTCGGTTTTACATTTTGGACCCATGACTGATTGGAAGAATTTACAACTTCATGATACAAACTACCAAAAGTATGTTTACCACCACCACCAAGCATAATATGGTACGATGGAAGGAGAGGGAGTGTTACCTATTTTTTAATGGGTCGAATAAACCTCAAGGAAGGAAAGTGAGACAAGAAGACATCTAAAGTGTTCCAGCATAACTATCTTTTTATCCCCTGTAAATGTTCACATTTTTCAGTATACTTTTAATTTTTGATGATTAGTTTAGTTTGATTGCACACTATATAGAAATGAGGAGTTTAAAACGATGTAGCCCTTATCCTCCCCCAGCTTGGTAATCATTTGCTTTACACCAGTTCGTTCCAACAACATGTTTCCTGGACTGGGCATCTCCCGCTTGCTGGATTAACTCTGAAACGTGGAGGACAATCTACGAGGCAGACATTAGGAAAAACTTAAAGGCTTCAGATATTAGAACTGATTCAATCAATGAATTGGCTAACATCATATTAACTATGGTTTAAGCTAATTGTAAGTTCAGAAATGAAACCTTACACTCGGTTAAACGGCATTCGGATGTGCTATGAGGATCCCATAAGGACGGAATGGAGACACGTTTTCTCCTCACCTCCATCGAAAACTCGTCACAAGGTACACTTCCAAGAGGGGGTGGACGAGAAGTAGTTGCGGTGGTAGTGAAGGGTTGACCTTGACCTGAAACCGCTGAAACGAAAGCGATTTTGTAAAAGTAAATATATTACCTATGTTCACTTTAGACTTACTCCAGGCATCCCCAAAAACCAGAAGGAGAGGAACAACCAAAAATAACTTCATTAGGATTAGAAAAATGTTAGCTGTTCGTTGATGCTAAGTTTGGATGATGAATGGATACGGACTTTGCTGTGATGATAATTTCGCCAGCCAAAATGTCAAAGATCAAAATTGCGCAAACACAACTCAAGTTTTGATTACATTATTGTAAATAATTCACGATGACCCAAACCATTGAAAGGTGTTTGTCTTCATCAAAAGAGGACGAGTTTAAGTAAAATTTTATTGCATAATATTTAGTCATCAAATCGCAGCTTTGTCGGAGCTGGATGGGTTAGGTAGGGTTAGGTTAGGTAACCATTAGTTGCGACTATTTACCGCTGATAGTTGATCCAGCAGCATGTATAGTAAACCGGACATCTGGCTCTGGATTGATTGACTTTGAAACCAATGGGGCAATCTATACGCACAATAAGTATTAAAGAATGCTTGTGACAAGATAATAAATGTGGAGTACTATACCCTGAGAAGGAACGCATTCCGGATAGCCAGACTGAAGATCCCACCAGGAAGGGATTGAGTAAGAGTATGGTGATTTCAAAATGTTCTGCTTGAAATCATCACAACGTTGCCCTGGAGGAATTGTAGTACTCCGGGTTGTGGTTTGACGTTGACCTGAAACCGCTTCGACAAAAGTAAAAATGTAATATTTTGTTAAATTGAAGGCAAAATAATTACTGTATATTAACCTACTACAGGCAACCCCTACCAACAGCAGGGGGGTCAGCATGAAAAATAACTTCATGACGATAAATACGTTAAGTTGTATCCTGTTGCTTGATGGTTTTTGAATGGAGATAGCTTTACGTAAAAAGGTTTTATGTATTCGCAAAATATCTATATCGATTGACCTTCAAGATAACCCACACGATGGAAAGGTCGTATGGTCCGAGCAAAACAACGACATCATACAGTCTATTTTCTAACATAACATTGGTCGTAGTAGTTATATGTGAGCTGGATATGCCTATGCTTTATCTGCTGATTTACCTTGTGTACTTCTCCTTCTTCATCTCACGTTTCTTTTTTTGACCCCTTCTCTAGCCGAGAAAGAATGGCACCATAACATAATGCTTACCTTTGTTAGACTGGAATAAATAAAAAAAGACTCTTTTCTCCTGTAATTTAACAACCAGTTTGCATACAAATACCATACAAATATCATCAACATTATCCCACATTCACAATCAACAATTTCCAAAATTCTACAACCTTAGTCGGAGATTTTAGCCAAGTTATTCCATTATTGGCATAACGTATGTTATTCCATATTTGGCATATATTGCCACTATTGGAATAACTTTGGGAGATGTTATTCCAATAATGGAATAACTACACCTTTTTCGCCACGGGAAAAAAACTGCTGCCCGTGGAATTTTAAGAATGTCACCATTGGAAAGAGCGCATTCTTTTACATAAAATGTAGTTGTATCAATGCAATCGTAGTTGTCTGAGCAAAGTTATGCTCAAAAATATTCGGCGCGAGGAATTCACAAAACACACCAGCAAAGAAACCCTCCACAAGAGAAAGCAACAACACTGCCTACTTTTTCTTTGCTTCATAAGTTTTGGAATAACTGGACAAATTCAATTAAAATCACTGCACTAAAATTACTTGTGAATCTTACAAAAGATTATAATTTGCATACAACAAACCATTGAAGCCGTTTCTACGTCCATTCTTGTGCTGTCTGAGGACCACCATGCCAGCCCTGAACATCTAGACTCATCAGGTCTGGACAACTTCCCTGCTGGCTGGAATTTTCCACAGGGACCCCGTCCATTGGAGCCTACTGTAGATTTTGAGATGGGATCTCAAACGTCTGTTTTGAATTACACGGAGCTGGTAAGGACTCGTCGCCATGATGGGACTTTAAATGATGTCATCGTCACATGTTTCTCTTTGCACTCTGGTTTTCTTAAAGATAATACTTCTTTTGTCAACTGAGTTCAGCAAGTATTCCACAGGGACCCCGTCCATTAGAGCCTACTGTAGATGTTGAGATGGGATCTGAAACGTCTGTTTTGAACGACACGGAGCTGGTAAGGACTGATCATCAACAGAGTTCAGCAAGTACTCCACAGGGGCCCGGTCCATTAAATCCACCTGACAACATTGGGTCCGGTGATTCCACGATAGCATCACCATCATCACCTTCATCGTTTCGTGGCGGTCATAATTCATCGGTGAGTAATTCTTGTTTTCAAATCAGTTATCTAACCTGCACTTGGCTTGTTTGATGTTTTTTACAGAATTCAACGGGTACTGCGTCAGTGTCAAATAGAGCCAGAAATACGCCACTTATTCCCAGGAAATATCCATTTATTGCAAACTCACATAACCGGGGAATCCAGTTGTCGAAGTTAAGATCAAGGGTTAAAGAACTTGTAAGTATTCCCTGTCGTAAGTAATTACTAACCTCCCTACAGACACATTTTATGTAACAGGTCAGAAAAGCAGCAGATCAGTGTGGAGCCCGAATGTTTGTTATAGAAAACAACACAATGTTGGCCGATAGTTATGAAGGCGGGGAGTGTCATCAGGAGGTTCCTGATGATGTCATACTAAAAAGGACAAGGCCACCATTCGAGCTCCCAAGAGAAATCAAGGACAGATATCACATTTCGACTCCGTCGTCGGTTCGGGAAACAGTCCCTTCCAATCCCAATCTCTCTCCCTCCTCAACACCACCCTACGCCGGGGAACCCCAACAAACATTTGACATGAGGGAAACAACACCAGAACCAGAGGACATGTCAGAGTTTCTTGGCGCGACAACACCAACTAGAAGAGTAACTCCAGTGACCCTAGCACGGACCCAGGTTGATGCTGTTGTTGCGGCAACGAAGCGTTGCATTAAATGTGAGAAAAGGATTGCTGGGAGAACGGGGGGTATGGACTTCGTTATCTGTCAGAACAGGTCCTGTACAAGAAGGATGCATACTGGTTGCGGCAACCACGTCTTTAGGGACCTTGAACATTTGCGATCCACCCCTTTTTACTGTGACGATCACCGCCCAGGAACCCAACGCAGCCGCCGATAAATGGTCCTTTTTTAAACTCGCATGTTCTATCATTATTATCTTTACCTCTTCAATTATCTGTTTCAATATAATGTGCCATGCAGGCCTTATTTTTACTATTCGAATGAATTAGGTAGATGTTAAACTCTTTGAATGTGGGGCTGCCGAGATTTTTCAAGCCAGTTGAAAGTAAGTTAGTATAATAATATCTATAATTGTTCCAATAAATATTACATTTTATCTGTTTTATCTATATTAGTAGTGGTATAAAAATAATATTTAAATGTCATTGAAATATAAATAATAAATTCTTAGAAGACTAAATACTGTATTATTTCTGCATGTCCTTAATATTGCCAAATGCAAAGATCGCAAGAACTTAAGTAACACAAAAGGCATTTTATTCGTCATCTGAAGGCATTTCGCTCTCGCTCGATCCATCGTCGTCATCTACATCACTAGTGGGTTCAGGAAGTTCGGAATTCTGTATTAAAAAGTCAATAAATGACTCAAAAATAAATAAACATTGTAGTAATAAGACACATACCAAGGAGAACTTTTCTACAATTGTCTTGTACAAGAAGAGATAGTCATCTTTTCTTTTGCACCCATGAAGTTGGATTTTCAGTTCGTCTCTCTCCATTTCCTCGACATCCCCGATTATTTCGGAAATTAATTCCTTTAGTTTGGGGATGGTCAGACTCCTCACGTTTGATTGCATTTCCGCATCAGTAGCAAACACCTGCGGATAAACAGTTGTATTGTCTTATAATAGCTGATTATAATATATATATATATATATTGAAACCTGTCTCAATCTTCGGATGTCTCCGTAAGTGTACGAGTGGAAAGATGCCTTCATATTCTCTTTAGCAATTACAACCATGTGTCCCATAGTGTCGTGGAGTTTTTCTCCGGGAAGGACAATATTTCGGAATGAATATCTGTGTGACAGAGTAGCCGTTTCTCTCTAATGGCGTCTGCCATGGCGTTTTTAGCCGAAGTTAGGTCAACCTTTCGCACATAACTCTTGTCTTGCTTCTTCAGTCCAAGTCTGGACTTATGACCATCGCTAACCTGGTAATTGAAGAACAGGGAAGATAGTAAAGGAAAAATAATAAAAATAAATTGATTACAAGTACCCTTTTCATGCCTTCTATATTGCGAGTTGACGACGTCCACTCCTCCTTGGTCGGAAGCCCTGGCCCTAGACCTTTGTGGGTATTTCTAATAAATTGCTCCATATGAAAATCTGCGCCTTGCTTCTTCTCGACAAGGTTGTCTGCAAAGGACTCCGCAGCTAATACAAATGGGGGATCTTGGAGCTCTAGTTGCAACTTAATATCACTGAGGATAAGAGGTTGGTATTTGGTGTGGTTTCCAATGTAAAACAAGGAGGATGCTCTGTTCCGAGCAGCCACGGTAAGCGAACGATCGCCGTGACGAATTCCACGGCGGAAGGCAATGACAGGAAAAAGGATTGACAGTGCCACATCCTTGTAAAACTGGAAGGTAATGTTGTTAGTACTTGCAACTGTGATGAATTGCTCAAAGCCTCCGACGTCCCCTGCTGGATTAAATTCGACATATTCCTCCATAAGGATCTGCACCAGTGCCGCAAACAGCGCCTGTCAAGATAGATGAGAGAAAGATCATCTTATTTTAAAGGTTGTCTTCCCTACAATAAATTTCATACCTCTAGAATCTGCCAACCAATCTGGTGGTTCTTGTTTCCTAGTATCCACGCTTTCTGCTTCTCACTTCTAAAGCCGAGAATTGTAACTAGATCTCTCAGCAATGGTATCCAAAGCAATTTGAACACTGCCCTAACAATGTTCATCTCGACATGCCCGTTGCCAGGTTTCATGATGAAATCTTGAAATGGACGAATTATACAGTCAACGTCCTCGATGTCGTGTTGAACGAACAAGTGATGTTCGGCATCACCCGCATTTTCAAAGAACTCTGAGCACACTGGACACTGACAGGCAGTTAGAATGATATCTTGAGCAATGGAATAAGGATATCCATCACAAACAAGCACCACCCATCTTCGTGCATCTCCCACAAGTGTCCAAATATGTTTCAACACGTCAAATATGTTCTTCCTGGAGTTTGGGTTGACGTGTATTGGCTCCAATGGGAGTACTTCGATAAGTGGATCCTTTAATGTGGTTGCAAATTCGACATGATAGTCCAGGGCGCGTGGAGATTTGTTGCTCAACTGCTTGATTAGCTGTTTTAAGTATTTACCTCTTGCATGTCTCAACAACTGGTCGCCGTTGTGTATTTCATTGTCGAATAATTGCATTAACTCTGGAGGACTGAAACTCCGTCTATGCAGTGCATGCAATTGATCTTCTGAATTGGGAATCTTAAGGGCGCACAGGCTCGTTATTGCTGATATTGGCATAGAAGCACCAGCGTAGATTTTCCGGTTCTGCCCTAGCTTTTGATTGTTGTCAAAAGCGATAATTATATCGCCGTCAGGACACTTCAATGGCGGAGCAGCTTCGTTCCTGAGAAATTTCTTTACCGTAGTGTAATTTCCTCCAGGAACACTAGCACCAGAGATTTCGGTAGACACTCTGCTTTTGCAGGAGTAGTACGAAAGTATGTTTTCGGACAAAGATAATGGTCCAACGAATTTTAGATTTTTTGTCCTATAGATGCACTCGATTGCGGTTGATAAATAATTTTTCGAAGACTTTTGACTCTGCTCCGTCATGTCGCGGTTCAAGTTGGTGGCGGACGTGAGAAAAGCAACAAAAGGCTCAGGGCGGCTATTGATATATCTCACCATATCTGTCTGTGCAAGACTGTCCAGGTCCTTTTGTTTTTTCAGCTGAACAATGTCGTTGTCTATCTCCTTCTGCAAACTGTATCCCAATGCCTGTGCCAACATCGTCCTCTGGGCAACACTGAGTTGTCCTTGTTTAATTTTAGACAACATATTGTCAACTTCTTGTGAAATGGTGTCGGAATTGTTTCCTGCCTCTCGAGTATTCTGGGGCTCATTCTCCCTAATGTCAATATCTTTGTCCCTGACGTCAATATCATTGACTTCTTCCACCCTTCCAGTATGTGCTGCTTCCGTCTCCGTGGGTGGTTGCCTTTCAAGTACCGGAAGATGTGTTCTCTCAAGATGGAGCAAGCATGGGCGACAAATGCGCTTTCCTTCTCGATCTGCAGTCGATGAAACATGACCATCTTTAATAAGAGACGCCATCGTCCTTTTCTTGACACAGCTCCGTAATTGTCGTGTCGGAGGAGTTCCATCCTGTAATGTTCCATGAAGGTTATAGACGCAAACTGCTACTTTCTTCTTCTTTTCTTCCTACAATCCAGA
Organism: Isotomiella paraminor; assembly: GCA_034699605.1. NCBI lineage: Eukaryota > Metazoa > Arthropoda > Collembola > Entomobryomorpha > Isotomidae > Isotomiella > Isotomiella paraminor. The sequence goes on along the minus strand of JAQGCL010000126.1, from coordinate 9,308 downwards.
AATTAGGGTTTATTAGCGGATGTGAAAAGTATCAGTTTCACCATTTATTATGAATTCTAAATCAGCACATTTTATAAGCCAAGCTGCTTACCATTTCGATCGGCTCGGTCGCTTTCTCTCACTTAATTCACGAATACGCTGAGTTTTTAGTTTTTATCGAAGTGCAAAGTACGATTTTTGATGCACAGCAATACTTTTATCAACGGACCCAGCTGAGTAGAAACGGTAGAAGTCGTTGCATGTGGATGACTCTTGTCTTTTTCGCTCTTATACCATTATTGGAATAACTTGAAAGTTATGCCAATAATGGCATAACATACGTTATGCCAATAATGGAGTAACTCGGCAAAAATATCCGACTGATCTCATGATGGCAACACGGTAAACCTTTCTCATTTTGAAGCACCACAAGATTTTGATCAAAATTTCATACCTTCACATACCTAATAGTGTAAGGTGTAACTTTACCTTTTACGCACGGACCAACCGAACACGATACGAACCACGCATAATTCCTCCTTTCGGCCAAAATATATTTTGAGGTGCTGCAATTTGTTTAGTTTCAAGAATAACAAATTCAGTTCAATAGTTTTTTTTCCACGTTGGAAAGTGTGAAGTGAAGTAAAGTTTGTCATCTTCATCTCATTTACTTTCTTCCGCACTCCACACTTTGTGACTAAATTATAAAAAGTGAAAAAATCTCATAGTCCTTCTCGAGGGAGAAGACTTGAAATATATAAAGTGTATAAAATTAATACATAATTTCATCGCTTTCCAAAGTGAAAGTTACAGAGTACACGTTCCAAGCTGCAGTCTCTTTTCTCCTCCCTCCATGTGGATTAAGTTGAAGATTTATTTTTTAATTTGTTGACTAAATTCCTTTGAAGTGAAGAAAGAAAGAAGTTTTAATCTTATTTTTCTCATCTCCAGAAAAGAGCTTAGCTTCCTTGCCTCAAGATAGACCTAGCAGAAAAGCTAGGAAAAAAATATTCAAAACGGCAGCAGGACAAGGGCGTTTGAAATGAGGTGGGACAAGCGGACAGTGATTATGATAAAAGAAAGGAACATTTTAAGCCGACAAAGTCAGTCTTCATTCCGCATTTAAAATCAGAGTGAAAGTTATGCATGCATACACTATCTCTTTTCTATATAAAGGAAAACCGATGGCGATGAATGTCTACTTTCACTTTCCGCAAATATTTATAGAGTCAACGACTGACTATTGAGTGTTTGCTCTCGTGCCACATTTTCTACATTCTCTCTGATCTCTTCCTTTGGACCATCTGACGACTCTGTTTGGACCACTTGACAAATAAAAGTCTAATGTGAACGTATCTCAGGTCCATTTGCTCAAACGGTTTGATAGGTCCGCATTGCTCTGGACCTCGGTTGTTTTCTGAAGTGGGATGGAGTGAAAGTGAGGGTGTAACAAGTCCTAAATAATGCATCAGTTGTCACCTTATGCGGCCTCAGTTAAAGCAAAAACGAGCACGGGCACATGATATAACCAATAATACTGCGGATAAAAGCCACCCTCACCGACCGCCCTTGAAGTAAAAGTTGGATCGATAACAATTGAATTGTCTTTGTTATGTTGTTTTGCCTTGTCCCTTCGTTGTGTTATTGCTCAATAACATAACAATATCTGCCCTGATGTGATCGTATCTTTCTATTCCGGGGTACTTTCTCTATACGCCACCAGTTTACTGCGAATACAATACATTTCATGGCAAAATTGAATGAGGGGGAATGGATAATCAAATCAATCGAATATTGCGATATCGCTGTGAAGAAAGAAACAGAAGAGGAGGCAGTCGTGTATCAATAAAGAAAGAGCCTGCATCCTCCTTTTGAGGAGTAAAGGAAGAAAGAGTTGAGCCGGAAAAGCCATTTTGGACATACATTAAGCAGGCATCCTTCTTTCCTTTCTTAACGGATCATAGAAAGACCCATTGCCGTTGCTCTTTTGGATTTGGATACTTTTTGTTTACAATTTATTGTTTTTCACTTTCTTTCAGTTTCTAGGAGACTGACCGGTTTTTTATCTTTCCTGCTGGGAACACAAGAGATGGTATCCCTAATTCAATTTGGTTTCTTCTAGCCATCGTCAACTTTCTCCTAAAAATCATAGCTGTCTTCACAAAATACATTGCAAATTGGAAAGACGGCAGGGTGTGAGGTCCTATTTTAGACACTTGACGCTAATAAATTATGAAGAGTTGTAAGAAAAAAGTGGTGCTTTACATTTGGCATGGTAGAAGTAAAGTAAGTTAAGTGTGATCCTTTACTTGCAAAGTCACACACATTCTACGGTCAATAAAACCGTCCCCTTTCTCCACACAAATGTTGACTAATTCTGATTTATACCTACCCCATAAAGAAATAGGAAATAGTGGTTTTTGTATCCTAAATGTCTCACACTTCTCCGATTTCTCAATAACCGTTAGTTTCTTTGGCATATTATAAAAGCAAAGGCGATTTAAATTATTCCGTGATTATGTGGAATATTTTCACACTTTTGACTGGAGAAAGTATTTTTTCAAGCTCACATTTTGTTTTGCATAATATGACAAAATTGCAGACGGCCTGGCACCAGCTCCTTCCAAGACTTTTGCCATTTTTACTGCCATAATACCATTGTAATGTTGGCAATTGACAATGCAGTGTCGCAGTCGACGCATGATGTGTAATATGCGATTGAAGATTTTGATCACATATCACATCATCTACCATTTTATTACAAATTGCAAGAAAGCTAAAACCGTCTGAACTCAAAGTGTTCAATTTGACGCATTGCATCTGTTCTCCTTCTCCAAACTACAAAAGTCGGATGAATGTATCGTATTGTTGTTTGGAGTCGGTTGAGTTGTGCAATTTGCATAAATTACATTTTATTTGTGACGTGACAAGCAAGAAAGAAGACGCCTTCTGAAGCTTGTTTGAAAGGGAAAAGAAGAATGCAAGTTGCTTGTGTGGTTTGCTCACAATAGAGGCTTTCTACGTGAAACGCGAAGAAGAACAGAAGCCACCATATTAAGGTTCTAACACCAATTTGTGAGTAGATGTCCTGAGTGTTCCTATTTGTTCCTAAAATCAGTTGTTTAGACCCTTAATTTGTATCTTACTAAAACAAAATACACCTAAAAAGGTTCCATTGTGAGCAACTTCTGAGAATGCAAGAAAGGGAGTGAGACATTCATTAAATCCCAATTAATTATGCATGCAATGCAGGAGAAGTAAGAGTCCAGTTGTGAAGTAACACAAAAGCAGACTTTAGTTTTTTATCTCAACTCACATAAAATCAAGAGATAATCTGGTTCATACACTACGTCTAAGCTATCGGCTTCGAATAAAGCAACTTCTCAGCTTTCCCTCTCCAAGGATTTATATGTGCAATAATACTCGTAATGCCCAAAAGTAATAATTCGATAAGTCGAGAATAGGGTAATGCGATTTAAATGAAAAAGATGCTTTATGAAAAAAATTGTGGACTTGCCGAAGTGAGAAATATAGAGTGGATGGGTGGTTGGAATTGTGGTGATGATGACGATTAGTATTTTAAAAGCGGGTAATCGTGTTCGATTCATAATATTTTTTTATAAAACACAACACTGCGATTACCACGTGAAGACGCAGATTTTGTCGACTGTGCTAAAACAAGAAGAAAAATGAAGTCTGGCCACAAGGATACCAGCTTTACCGTAATCACACAGAATCAATTTTTCAAAATAAGAAATGGATGGCAAAGAATCGAGGAAAACCCTTGTGAGTGCCGTCCTAATAAAGATGTGGCCCGCAGTGTTTGAATAGGTTAACACTGATTGAATGGTAACAATTTCCTTACTTTGTTTTTGTAGTTACTACATTTAACTTATAATTATAACTTGTGTTCTTTCCAGTGGGCGCAACTGTCCAAGTGGTCTTTGTGAAAAAGAGGTTTGAAAGCCGTAACAACGCAGCCGTAGAGATATTCGATACAGAACGGCAAGGTCATGGTGTCCGAGCTGCGAAAGCAACGCCAAGGTAAATGGAGGCCAATAACACTATTCCTTTGTTTAATTTGTCACACCTTTGAACAGAGGGACGTTTGTGGTTGAATATGTTGAAAAAATGTGGAGAGTCCAAAATCAAAAACATTTTTACTTTATGAAATTGGATAAGGGCAATTATCTTGATTCAACTTACAAAGGAATTGGTCGAGATATATTAACCACGGTTGCCAGCCTAATTGTGAAGCGCAAAAGATAATTACACTGATAAGTACTATATTGCAAAGTGCAGACCAATTAATTATGTTTACAGTGGAAAGTGAATGGACAAACAAGAATAGGGATTTTTACAATCACAGATGTGAAGAATGGAGATTAGATAGTCTACGACTGTCAGTTTGAACGTTATGCGTATGTGGTTTTTGAGATGATATTTGAAAAATGACATGACGTAGGATGGTAATTAAATTATTTACAGGACAGATTCCCAGCGTTGTTTCTGTGGGGTTAATTGCTGTCTCGGATGGATAGGCGGTGGAGGTAGGAGAATCATAATCAAGAAAGGATTAAAAGAGAACGTAGGAATAGGAACTGCAGAAGGCAAGGCTTGGACAACAACAAAAGATTCCCAGGTGTATAATAACAGTAGCAGTGACATTGAAGATGAAGAAGAAGCATCCCCTTCGCAAATCGCCCACGAAAATGAAGAGGACATTCCACTCCCATACAAAAGTTGCAGACTTTGTGAGAAATTGTTTTCTCGTGCAAAGAAAGAAGACAGAAAAAAGAAAAACACGAAAACCCGCAGAAACTTCAATGTCCTGAATGCCAAAAATAACTTGGCAAACTCATCAAAAACGTTGTACTGCTAGCAGAAAAATGCAATGTGACGGTTGATACTTTTGCTCGATAAATTCTTGCTCGGCTTGAATACAATCAGTGGAAGTTGAAGTAGATTTTTTTTATTGACGTATATTTTTTACCATATTGAAACAAAATGTAACTTGCTCAACGTCGGTTAGCAACTGAAATGGAAAAGCAAGTAACGAAATTATGGCACGTAGGAAGACGTAGGAAATAGATTTGAAGGAGTGTTAACTTAGATTAGGAGTCATCTTCGTCATGTGAAACATTTAATGCAATCTGGAAACATACGTTAATTTATGCAATATTATGCCATAAATAAGATAAACTGAATGAAACAGCAGTTCCAAAATGGAAAAAAGTAATCCTTGTCTTCAGAAACAGAAGTATCAATAGTAGGACGCAGACTTTTTCCAACATAAGTATAAGTATTTACCTCCCCTCTACTCGTTCAAATTCCAGCTACAATAAGGAAAGCCTTCTGGGTTTCTTAGTTTCGGTTCCTTTATACGGTACAGTAGGGTCTCAGTTATTTTTAACTCGTCTTTGTCGTTTCGGATTGGGACGATATATCTGTGAAACCCGTCCTCACATTTGTTTGCACAGTTCACAGTCCTGTCCGTTCCTAAGGTAGAGAAGGCTGCATGAATTCCGGTCGCAGATTCAGCCTGAAAACAATGCCAAATTAATTATGCAATGTTGGGGACATGTTTCCATAACTATAACTAAACCTTCAGAATCGTCCATTTGGGGACGAGATATGCAACTCGACAGCCTTCAAGATCGTCCCCTGCGTTCACACCGTTGTTTAACCCTTCATTCTCTAAAATGGCATAATGATTCATGTGGATAGGATGGTCCGGATACTGCACGTTAATAGCTTGAATGAATTTAGTTTAGTTTTTTATTGACACGCGCATCTCTTCAGTTTGATGGCGAAATGAAAAGTCCGCAGTTTTCACCACCAAACCGCTTAACTCGTGCACGTAGTAGAGTTGGTACTGGCTACTTATATTGAATGGCGGAATTGTGATTTTTTCTTCGGAGATAACTTCCAATTCAATTGTATTGTGTTCAATGGCGCCTCTTCTAATAGTTGTAGTAGCATCGTGAGTATAGCTACCCCCGACATTAACGTCAACGATGTCAAATTCTACGCAAAGTCCTACATGATGGTGGTTGGAGGAAGTTTCAAATTTTATTGCTCGATGAAACGTCTCAATCGATATGCTCTGGGTTGTTTTGATTTTCTTTAGATATCTTGTGGTGTGAGCACTTTGAGAGTTATCGAAGTGGAACACCTTCACCCATCTTGTTGCATTGTAAATGACGAATGATGAAAGAAGTAGTTATCATTGAAGTTTGAAGAGAAAGCCTTTACTTGACAGAAAAAGCTGGAAACGAATATAATAATTAGGCCAGCTATTAAGTCCATAATTAATCCAACTTACGTGACCACCGTGAAAGGTGCATCGTTAAAAAAACAAGATAGGTTCTGGAGACATTTCAGCTCACAGACTAGATTCTGATTATCTCATCACACGTCCGGAATAGATTCTGCACGTGTTTAACGGTGATACAACGTAGAAAATTTTGAAACCGTTATTGCAATTCGTTTGCCATTATTACGAAATACCACTAGCATACAAAGCATTTAGATGGTAAGGGTAATCAAATGAAAATGACCATGATTTGAGTAGAGAAAATATTTAACTTTTTACGAAATCATCCTTCGATGTAAGTGAAACAATGACGGGGTAAAGAAAGGCAAGCTTTCTTTAAAGTCTTAAAAAAGACAAATGACAAATTGGATGTCAATTGCGCAAAAAAAGAAGTTACTCATAAAAAGCAAGGCATGCCATGTCATTATTGCTACACCCCTTAGGTAAGTGGATATACAACATTGCCAGAATTTGACACTACTATCAAATAAACAATTATTCTTTCCCCTGCTAAAACGTCACAAAAAATTTTTCTTTCTAATTGAATTGAAAGTGAGAGTCCCTTCTAAGTCATTACTCGACAGCTCAAACATAGATAGATAGAATTGTGTAGTTGGATTTGGTGAGGGCGTTTTGGAGAAAGTTACATATAGTAGTGCCCACCATGAGTCACTCGATTTAACGTTATAAATGCAAAGTGAAGTGGTCGCATTTATTTGCACTATTGATTTGATTCTTTTGTGTCTTTCAATTTATTGGTTGCAACGAAAAGAGATAAACGTCCGTTGAAAATTACAAAGCAAAAGTAAAGTGTTTTATATTTTGATGTATACACCTTTTTGCATATGTGTAGTTAGGTACACAACACAAGTACAACCATTGGCATAAATACTGGTGGAATGCAAAAACTGTTGTAAACATATCACAGCATGAAACATAGTTTATGCATTGTTTCAATTGACTCTGCCTTGTCTGCATTTCCTTCAAAGCTCTTATATGTTTATGTCATCTAATGACCATGACCAGTTCGACCTGACTTTTAAGACGGAGGAGACCAGAGAAGTGGATTAAAGTGCTTCTTCTTCTGTTATACAAATTGTTCACTATGCCCATGCCAAAAACAGCGGGATGCAAAAAATGTTATTGAATGCAACTTAATTATTGCTTGTTCGACTTCGTCGTTAGGTCATTCTCATCACAATTCGTTCCATCGTTTTTGTGTTATGACTTGTTTGACATTTATCTCAATTTTATGTTATTTTACACAATCGCGAATGTCTTTTTATTTGTAGCAGGATTCTTTAAGATTGCTGATGCAACCTCGCTATCTCAAAAACCCTGAAGACATTAAGGATGAGGCTTTGTTGAAAGTTACATAAACATTTCTGTTCTTAAATCTTAGGCAGTTTACCAGCCTATAATTAGATTTAAAGTACACATTTCTTAACCCACTAATTTAATTTGACATTCAAAGTACAGTCCTCATCAGACCTTAAAATAATTACAATTGTTTTGTTTTAGAATTGTCTAATTTTAGGATCTTCCCTGTCATTACTACTTACCTACAAACTTTGTTCACCATAGCGTGACTACAATGTAAAAGCAGCCAGAAGAAAGCATTCTGAAATCTAAGCCTATTTCACCGTCTTTCACTGTCTGAGTGAATGTTTACTTGAACTCCCGAAGGAACGACAATGGAAGGGAACACAATGGACTTCATTTTGAATGAAAGTTCTATTTAAAGGTGACTGGAATGGCGAATTCATTTGCATACATTAAAAACATTGTTTTAATGGTAATCCCATTTCACTTCATCCGCTCTTCCTGAAAGTGAAAGCACCAAAATGAAGTGTCAGTTGTTTTTGGAGTTTAAAGCCGAATTAAACAGGCTTGTTTTGGTACTTAACCGTCATTGTGTACCCTGGCATCAATTATCACAAAGTAAAAGTCCCACGCTAATGAACTTTCTGTTCCCTATTCCCAATCCCATCCTGTCCATTCCTATATTGGTTTCTCCATTCATTGGATTGGATGTTGGAGTTGAAATGAGAGGATAAAGTTTTCTGATGAAGCGAGAAAGTAAAAAAGTATTTAACCAACAACAGCCTAACTTTTTGAGTGTGCTTGACCACGTCATATTTCGATTTGCCTTGTATTAGTTGAGTTGATGGCAATGTTTTTCTGCGTCAGGGTTGACCTATATTCTTTCTGTTTAGGTCTGGGAATTAGGATTTTAGCCACCACACCAACTGATATTGGCTTTCTTTCTGTCTTTGAGCAAGTTTGTTCGTATTTGAATATACAACCGTTCAAAGACGAAAGCAAGGCAAAAGAAGTGTCTCCTCTGAATTAAACGCGTGTCAAATGTTACATCAAGATCATAGGTATTTCCCTCTATAGGCTACGTATTGAGAAAGGTGGAAGTAACTACCTTTATGTCTTAAGAAAGGAGAGAGTCGCTCAGGGTTTATTGAATTAATTTGTCTTAAAACCCAAATGCAGATTGATAAGAGGTTATTGCGTCTGTATGTTTCCTCTTTCACATTCAACTTTCTCTCCCATATAGCAAGGAAAGTTGGATGGAATGGAAGGATGATCAAATTCAGAAGATACGGTCGTATATAGTATCCAGCGTGATGAGGAAAGAAGCATAATAAAGCACACGAAGAAGACATAAGGAAGGCCCATAAAGTCTTTAACACACGAGGTGGATAAAAGAGATACGCTTTTTTAAAACCAACTTATATAATGTTTTTGACACAATTATGCTGAGAATTCAAATTTCGCGGTAAAATCTCATCTCGCCCCCAAAATCTCATCTTGCCCTTCTACTATAATGGTTTTGACACAATGACACAATTATGCTGAGAATTAAAATTTCGCGGTAAAATCTCATCTTGCCTCCAAAATCTCATCTTGCCCTTATACTATAATGGTTTTGACACAATTATGCTGAGAATTCAAATTTCGCGGTAAAATCTCATCTCGCCCCCAAAATCTCATCTTGCCCTTC
>JAQGCL010000125.1:0-22361 GCA_034699605.1 Isotomiella paraminor | reverse complement strand
TTCTATACTTTCAGAGTATTCGTTATTAGAGAGTTTAATTTTAGTGTTTGCATGTTCATATAAATGCCGTAAGAGACCCGTGTCGGAAGTTGTCACCGACGAAATATTGGCACCGACGAATTTTAGCACCGAGTGTGAAGATGTCACCGATTCATCACCGACGGGCTACATTACTTGATTCGTGATTATGAAGGTTTCTAGTATTAGAAAACTCAGTTGTATCGTATGGTACCTACTACCTACCTATAAGAAAGACAATGTTGTATGTAATGACATACGTTTCTGTTGGTCAGAAGCTATGTGAATAGGATTAACCGTGAAAGCCGTCGTGTGAAAGATGTAATATGTTAAATCGTTCATTGATAACAGTAGACTCTTTGGAAAGCACGATGAATAATGAACAGTGGAAACTTTAATTTATTGCTATACATATAAGTTGTTCAGTATTACTTACGAGGCATTAATTATGAGAGAACATTGTCACATGTAAATGCAGCTTCTACTTTATTGACAACTGTTTTGCTTCTCGTTGCCGTATAGTATTTACATTGCTCATCTGCAGTATAGTTTTTACATTTTACTCAGCTCAAATGGGTCCTTGGGAATCGGAATCGTTCTCGTTTCCTTTTCGGCCAGCTCTAACGTTAAATCGAAATGATTGGCGTATACAGCAATGAGGGTGTCAGGGAACAAGTTAAACTTCATTTGTAGAATGCCCTACAAACATAATCACAGTGAAAGGAGCTTTCCACAACTGTCATTTTGCTTACTTCATAACCAAGTCCTCCGCCTGACTGACTCCGTAAATCATGTTTCAAGAAATTATCTATTTGGCGATACTGTGCAGTTTGAAAAGGGAAGGAAATCTCTAATCTTCTTAAAGCGTCAATGCTTGAAGCGGTGTACCACATCTAAAATTAATCAATTCAATAATGTACAAGTTGGATAATAACATTTTAACATATATCACAAATTATAACACAAGTCTGTATTAAGTGAAGTGCTCACTTTGTGTCTCGTTGTTGTAAAATGTTTGGGAGATTTGATTTTTGAGGGGTCAAACATTGCTAGGATATCTCCTTTGATTTTGTCGTAGATGTTCCTAAGGTCGGTTTCGGACAGACGCCACAGAGCTCTAAAAAATACTTGATAAATACTTGACGTGAGATCGAGAGAGTCATACTGTCGTTTTGCTGTCAGCAAATTGTATCGAGGTATCTCGAGTCCCCCAAGTTCCAGATGCTCTTCCTCAAGGAAGTCAGATGCATTGCTGGAATCGTCTGAACCGTCAATAAGTTGTTTATATTCCTCCATTTTTGACAACTGCGATTTGCCTTTCATTGTTTCGTCCAGCCAGGAAACCGTAGTTCCATCATAAAAGGACGTCGAAGAACATGCTGCAGACGACAGTTCTTGTCGAAGAGCATCCAGTCGCTGCTCTCTAACCATGAAGAGGTTGACGTGAATGCCTTGTACATTGCATTTGAAGTAAATGACATACCTTTCACGACTTGACTGTACGGTTGGTCCACCAGATTTTGGAAGGCTGTTCCAATGGGAAAATTATGATGAATCAAGCATGGAATTAGCAAACAACTTACCTTGCACGTGGGGCTGCAAGATTTTTGTTTGATCCAATTGGTCCCGAAAAATCCATGTCTCTGCAAGGTAAAAAAATTCAGTTAAATTTTCACATTTTTGAAAGAGAGGTTTTACCACTCACTTATTTAGATCAATGACGAACACAATCGTACTGATAAGATCGAGGTTTTTGGCTTTGTATCGAATGACCCTTGTTGGGGTTAATCCGTCGTAAAGGTATGGCTTTCCTTCCTCGAAAAGTATTGCATAAAAATGTTTCCCGGCAGCGTTAAGAAGTGAATAACCTTGTAAAGTATACCAAGAACCAAGAAGGTTAATTCGTCGAGGAATATCTTTTTCACGTCCTCGTGACTCTACGCTGTCGAGAAGACTCCCAAAGTGGATCAGGAACATTGGGGGAGGCCCTTGGTCGGTCCAAGTATACGACACGAGCGAGGAATACTTTTTCTTCAGGCACACACCTGCCGGGCAGGGCAGCTCAACCCCACTGTGTTTAAATTCTTCAAGGAAGGTCTGTAAAGAACCAATCAGCAAAGAGGCAGGGGTCACAATTTCACTGGTTGGTAAAGGACAATTTTGGTTGCCACACTTCATGTGTTGCACAACGGGAAGGTATGGCGAGATGATGTCTACTGCATACGCCTCTGAACCCCACAAATCTCCATTTTTTGCGCCTTCTTCTAACCTAATTTCATCTATTGGTTTTTGCAAAATCAGTTCACACAGGATTCTGCGAGCCTCCTCAATATTTGCGGTATGAATGGCTTCCAACATGGCAACAAGATGGGGCATTGTTCCTGTCCTATCGCGTTCAGCTTCTACTTTGAAAAATGTTCTAACCGGTTCATTTGTCTGGAACGCAACATACAACAGCTCCAGCACGTTGTCGAAAGGACATGTGTTCGTAAGCGGAACTGTTTTGTTATTATAGGTGACGGACGTATTACCCCACGGAATAAACGTAAGTCCATTGAAAGGGGGCTCCCGATCTTTGCGTTCAGCATGGCCAGGCTTGCTCCATGTTTCCACAGCGTGCTCTGGAAAAGAACCACTCTTGTCGTTTGCAACATTTCGCGGCATTGGGTTGTGTTGTTTAGTCCACTTAGATAAATCTGGAAGCATGTGAGTTTTTCCTGACGTTCGTTTCCGTGCAGTGTTAATTACAGCCCTCAACAAGCCAGCTGTCGATTTTTTGGCAACGTTTGATTGATTTACGAAATGTGTGACGTTGGCTTCACGATGCTTAGGAGGTGATGGTTGCAGTAATGGAACATACTCGTCCGACGACGACGACACACTGCGGCCTAACCGTCTTGACCTTTTCACATTTGACGATCCACTGTTGCTGCCACTGTTTCGTTTATCCGAATTGACATCGTTGGGTGACAAATGTGGTTCCATGTTCCGAAGTTGCATGTTTCGTTTGGTGCGTAAATGTTGGGTGAGACCAATATCGAATCTTTCCAGTCGACCTATCATTAATGTTGTTACTCAAATAAATATTTGCATTCATATAAGTAATTGCCTCACGTCTAACAATTATTTCGTACTTCCGGATGTAAGGACCCATCGTCATAGGCAAGTTCAATTTCATTCTTGACGTGGAAAGGAATTTCAGAAGTTTGAAGTTAGATTCCGACACTGCAGTAGTGTCGTGAGAGTACGGTAGACCAGCAGAACGGAGCAACGAGTGGTCCATTAACCCAGCGTATGGGAGAAACTGATGAATCAGGTACTCTACCATTGTAGGTCTGTAGTAATTGTTTCTCCTTGCTTCATACGTTTTCCCATCATTCCTATTGGAATCCTTCCTCGTGTTGTTCTCAGCAGCACTGTTCTTTTTTTTATGCTCCTCTGCTGTAAGTGGAATTTTCAGAGATTCGCAGAGCCGAGCAGAGTATCTCCCCCATGGCGACTTCATGCAAAGCGTACAAGTCACGTCAATCATAAATCGTCATGGTAATTTTTGCTCAACATACCTGCATGAAGAAAGGTTCGTTTGCTTCAATTTCTTCAATATCGACGAATTGCCGCCAAGGCTTCTCATTCAAATCCCTTTCAGTTCGTTTGGACAAATTTGATACGACTTCGTCGACCTCGTCGGTCTGCTCCCGAAAGCCTGTCAGTATTAGTACTTCCCTAACATGTCTACAAAATCCGTACAAATCTAAACAGATACATTATCTCTTATACATCTCTTTAAAACATGGTCCACTAAGCTTACCTACTGATCGTACAAATACTTCTAACCATGACATCATAATTCGGCAAGGAGGGGAACCTTTACCGTATTCCTTCCATAACCTTTTCTCGAAATACTTTTTGACGTGAAAGTAACACAAATGGTGCACAAATCCCACTACAATTGGATAATTACTACATAGACATTATAAATGGGTGCATCGGATACATTACCTTGTCTGTTATTGTCCAGCTTTCTCCAAACGTGCTGAAGATAATCTTTCGTTGATCCAAAGCCAAAACTCATCAGGGTTCCTTGATACAATAACATGAAATCATTTCTGTCATTGATACTTGGAAAATGGGCTTGGCCACATATACAATAGTACTACAAAAAAGGCTAATCTCTTCGTTGACATGCTACTATTCACTCACCAGAGATTACGGCCTTTCCATGGTCCGTGTTTATCTGCCGAACACCAAAGTACGGTAATTGTATTCCAGAGAACTTCCGAAATCTACATTTAGCAGAAAACAATAGTCATATCTGGATGTGCAGAACACATTTTGCGACTAACTGATAAAGGAAACATTTAATGCAATATTCAATTGTTGCCGTATCCTGTGCGACGGATAGAAACGACATGACAGGAATGCATGCTCCGTCAGGGGCATTCAGCGATATAGCTATGTCAAACTGCAAAACTTCTTTGCCCTGGTGGATTTTCACGACACCCCCTTAATGTGTTACATCAAAATTAGTGCCGTTATGTCAGCTCCAAAATATAACACAAACCTGAGGCATCAAATGAGAAAACGACATGATCGATCCGTTCACTTCTGACGAGTCTCTTTAAAATTTCGAATTGCTTCTGTCGGTACATGACAACAATAAGAGGGGATGCCTAGTCATATATGCAAATTAACAAAAACAAACAAAACAAAGTTCTGCATACCTGTATCTGCTGAATGAAACCAGGAATTTTCAATTTTTCGTCGCTCCTTAAATTCCGAATAAGATGAGGGTACTCCTTCTCGTCTGTCATCATCAAATCCTTTCTGGTTACAAGGTCAAGAATCGGGTTTCTATCCTTCAATTGTTCTAGTAACACCTTTTAAAAATCCAAAATAGTAAAACAAGCACCCAAACACAATTTTCCGGTCACATACTTCTGACCTACACTTCCTCAGCACTGCAGGTGTTTGAATACTTGTGTGATTGCCTTTGTCCAAAGCGGCCCTATGCAACTCGACGTCGTCAAAGAGCTTATTTCGTACAATGATTCCCTTGGTTTTTTTAACCTTCTTTTTCATAGCATCCCTCGCAGAGCCCCGAAGTTGATTGCAGGACACTTTTGACATGTTGTGCAGAAGCGTACCTGAACATTGTACCCCCACTGGAACCGTGCGTTGTTTATTACTTGTATCACTTGTTGTATCGTCTTTGGGTTTTTTTTCAATGTAAAAGTAGTACTTCGCGCCACAATCCTTTCTCTTGCATTTAGCATATGCATTGAAATAATGCGCAGTGTCAGTAGTGTTCACCCGGTGCTTCTACACATAAATATTACCATGATAAAGCAAGTCCCCTACTACACAATAAACACTGACCATAGCAATTATAGTGCAGCCAGCCATTTCTGTGGGACAGGAAGCTCTCCACGCTTCTCGAAGGGTATTAGCCCATTTGCTCTGAGGACAACGCCACTCCTCGTCTTTTTTGCGTTTTCCTGCATGAAAGACAGGCTTCATGATCACCCATTGTTTCCAGGGGAGGTTGAGGTTCACGGTATCGAACAGTTTGATTGGACCATCCCAGATGTCAGACTCTTCATCGCTCTCACGCTTTTTACCTGACCTTTTACGTTGGGTGTAATGAGAGTGATCACTATCATCAGATTCTTCACCAGAACTGGGGTCGTCAAGAATGCCGCCTTTGAGTCTTGCAGTGGGACCAGCTATAAGTGCAGTGGATCCACTGCTACTGCCGAACGAATGGGCTGGGGATCCCGGGATTGCAGATACGTCCGGAGCAGTATTACTAGAAAGCTTCAACCGCCGTTTGGGCGTAGAAGTTATTGGCCCAACGCTCCGTACATCAGAAAGTAGGGTGGAGTTGACGTAGGTAGGTCGACACAGAAATTGCTCAAGAAATATCTTAGGAACCACATCCTCCACCTTTTCTCCTTTGCACATCTGGCATACGTATTCCTTCTTAGTTTCCTGTCGACACCATAAACATTTATTGCTGTAACCTTGTACTGAATGAAGTAATATTACATCGTACTCCCCGTCCTCCACTCCAATACATATATTGTGTAACCATAATTTGCATCTACAGTGACAAGGGCAGTCAGGATAGTACTTAACACAAGTGAAACGGTACCTGTTGCATTTTGTATACGCTTCGTCTGGACGCAGGACACCTTCAACTTTTTGGCAAAAGCACCAACTCTTCTGTGCTTCGTTCGAACTCAAGAGCATTGACAAAGACATTGGGTTCTTCGCAGGATGGAATTGCACCTTTTCCACATCACACAGTGTCGTAATCTTCTCTTGCACGCCCATACTGTTTTTGACAAAAGCCATCCACAGCCAATATCGGTCCACAAGCTCGTTGACCCCACCCCTAAGATATTTGACGGCTTTACCCCAGACGGATGTCTTCTGCAAGTAATCTTCATCTAAGAGTCCAATATTTCCAGCCACGACTGTGAAAATTGCTCGTGCCAAATCCCCCGCTGTGTAGAATCTCCAGCGACGTTGCGCAGGAGTAACCATTTCCGTATAATGCACCTCAGGAGACCCACTTTTGATAGATTAATCACCCACTTCAATTGTTGAAATGCAAACTGTTTCGAAATTCTATGCTATTGACAAGGAAATCAGCGATCTCTTATTGTACAAGCAATAAATGGCCACAACAACCACCCGGAAGGGACGCCAGCTGCTATCTGATGTTGCCGCTTAAACATACTTATAACGTGTTTTCTAAAATTATAAATCAATTGTGGAAATGCTATTGTTTCGTAATTCTATGTTATTGACAAGGAAGTCAGCGAACTCTTATTGTACACGCAATAAAGGGGCACAACAACCACCCGGAAGGGATGCCTTCTGCAGGCTCATGTTGCTACTTACACATACTAATAACGTGTTTTCTAAAATTATAATTGAATTGTTGCATTGCAAATTGTTTCGTAATTCCATATTATTGACAAGGACATCAGCGATGATGGGTGCAAGGTAGGTGTCCCTTTCAGGCAACCGGTTTGGAAGGAAAACAGGAATGACAACAGGCCAGTGTGACACGGTAGAGAAGTTTTTTTACAGGCTACTTATAAGGGTCCCCCGTCAGCTTCGCGCAGACCACATTCACGTGTAATCGTGCACACATCACATCCTTATCATCAACATGGCTTCAACGTGTCTACTTATTTTGGTAACCGCAGGTGATTGCAATTGTTCTTTATCACTCAAGTTGTGCAATATTGACAATGTCTTACGTTCTATAGGTTTCGCCGCAGCCCAACGTCCAACTATGCCCCCTCCAGCATCCTCCACCACTGCTGCGCCTACATTCTCCGTCACAATGGATAGATACCTCGCTGTACTCAAGGAGATGGAGGTCTTCCACCAAGTAGTCATAGGTGTGGGAGGGGTTCTTCTTTGCGCGATTCTGTTCGCCATCGTGCGGACGTTTTGCCTCGTCCGCATTAATACGCGGCTGTACAGGGGGATAGCCCGTCAATTGTAGAAACCAACAGATACTGCACATTTTGAGATTAAAGAAATTGTAACCTTTTGAATAAGAATACCACAAATAAAAGTTTTGAAAAACATGTACATCTTCATTGACATGATAACCTCGTCCACAGTTGCCTACTGCTGGCATCCCGCATAACAATTGTTGATGTCCAGTGGACAAAGCAGCGTATGTATTTCATGGTTGTAGAAGCAATGATAAAAAAAATCAAAACATTTAATGCATAAATCATCACGTCAAATGATTAAGTAAAGTAGGTCTTTATTTTTCGGATCTTAAAAAACATTTCTACAATTATCCACTTAATCAGTATGAATCGTGGAGGCTATTATGGGTTGACTGGGTCTACGAACGTAGGCCTCGCTTTAAGTGTACGGTAGGTAAGAGAGTTTTCATTGGATAGCTTTCTTTCTTCTTCTTTCTGCCTGCCAGGTTGCCGCTAAACGAGATCCCCATTTTCAAGAGGTCCAGAATATATTTTAAGGCCACCAACACCACGACGACGGCCACCAACATCCTGGCCACCAAAATATTTAAAAAAATTGATTAATGCTCGTAGAAATGACGTAAAGTAAGAATGACCTACACAAACAGTTTCAGGAAAGGCCATAATCCGATAATGAAGTTGTAAACCCCCTTCATCTTTTCTATCCCTCCTTGCAAAAACTTCTTCACATCTATCCAAAACAGAGCAAAGGACGTGAAATATTCTAAGAAACTCGTCATGGTTGGACAATGAAGTCAGGAAACAATCTCGTTCCTTACTGAAGTCTATGTGAAGCGAGAATGACTGACTGAAAAGAGAGAGTTCCTTGAAACAGGTAATTCTGAACAGGTTCTTTTCAATCAATACTACTGTAAGGATTGCAGTTTATTACCCCATATATAGTTGCTACGACTACATTGTTTTGAATCAAATGACCTCGCACAGTCCCAACTTTTTATACTTCTGACTTGTGAAGATTACATTACGAAAATTACTTTACTGTGGAAGTGACATATGACATGCTTTGCAGTCAGTAAACGTAGAAGCGATTGAAAGTCATGTGAAATGAATTAAACGTTTAGACGAAAGGTACAAGTTCTGTAAGAAGAGTACTTATCGATGGCCTTGAACCCATTCCAGAGGGACGTAAACAGTTTCGGCTCCCCGGAACAGTTTGCTCCAGGGTACATCCAGACACAAGCAATGCCTTCAGCTTTGATTACTAAGTCGTCACACCTTTCGTATTTTCCTCTGGCATCGGAAATACACAAGTGTGGCACCAGATAGTACAGACGGCTTTTCACGTACAGCTGCTTACCTAATCAAATAATCGCAACAACATTTATCATTAGTTCTACAAACTGATGTTGAAACTTTAC
This sequence comes from Isotomiella paraminor, assembly GCA_034699605.1. NCBI lineage: Eukaryota > Metazoa > Arthropoda > Collembola > Entomobryomorpha > Isotomidae > Isotomiella > Isotomiella paraminor. The sequence continues at coordinate 13,447 of JAQGCL010000125.1, read as the reverse complement.
GTTACCTTCCTTGTCGTTTCGGGAACACGTGACTGTACGTCCCCCTAGGCTGGCGTAATGCTGTAGGATGTCCTTTATTTTAAAGACAGCCTCCACGTTTGGAGTAACTTTATCTGATTCCCCAAGGACGAAGCTTTGGACGGCATCCACCAATGGAGCTGGCCCAGTGAGGAGAGGCAGCAGACATCGAAGCCGTTTGAAGTCCTGATGTGCCTTTTCATACTCCCTACGAACGAAAGAAAAAGGCACATCAATTGTTGACACACTGTCATATTGCCCCTTGCACTTACGTGTATCGTTGAAAGGACCTCGATTTCACAGGGTCCAATGACCGCTTGTCACAGATAGCACTGAGGGGTTCCAGGGTTCCTCCCAGAATTACCGGGTTTGCCGGGACAGTTTGCATCCACTCACGTATTGAATAGTCCGGCAAAGCGTTCCCTCCTTTCAAATCAACATGTGACGCCACAACTCCAGCAATGCTCGCATTCACAAGGTGTTTAACTGTGTCAGCTATACTGACTGAAGAATTGAGGTCTGTCAGGGACAGGGCCTGTGAAATGTCCCCCGTCATCAATTGGCAGGCGTCCTACCCATTTCAATATGTCTATGTCTTTTTATTTCCGTCCTTTTCAACACTGTACCTTGAGAATGTTGATGATTATCCTTCCTCCCAACACAGCCTTTCGGTACAACGCGATTCCATTAGCCTGTGTAAATTTGAAGAAGGACAGTGGGTCCAATTCCACACTGCTGGGAAGGATTTTGTATTGTTCCACGATATCTTCAAAGGCCGTGATATTGTCATTTCGGATAACTGTTTTGATTTTGTATGACACGAAAACAACCTTAGGGCGTGAATCCATTGATTAGCACATAGTTGAGAATATGATTAATGTAAAAACACACCCCCAAAGAAGCAGCTTTCGTGGAACACTTGGTCTCCAACTTCCTTGACTTCTGGTGATGGAAGAAGGAGACAGCTTGGCTCCACTGATCTGTATTATAATTACTGGTTAACTTTTGTGAAGGTGATTTCGGTGCTTTTGTAAAGATGCAACTGAAAAGGACTTACGGCTTGTCACTTGGCTGCTCACATCGAATACCAAATCCACAATGTCGTCATACCATTTGGTCATCTCCACCGACAGCGTCTGACAGTAAAAACATTAGTATGAAGTAGTTGCGGATATGTCACTTACATGCTCCTGTTTTAAGGGTTCCTCCAAACCAATGGGGATGTCCCGTCCTTCACGATCTCTTCTAGGAGGAGGAGGACATCGTAGTGGATATACATTTTTAGTGATGATCTCTTCATCACCGATGCCCATTGCAAAGAAGTTTGGAATTTGTCCTTTGTTGAGAGTGTCCGATCCAGGAAATGGGTTGTCACATGGCGCATCACTGCAAATCAGAAATGTCATGCGCATTGCTACCGAAATTGTACAGCATACTTTGTCGGCTCCTGTCCGACGATGACATGCTGCAAACCGCGATGAACAGGTCTGCCGCTTGATCCTGTGAAGTTATAGATAAAGGCAGTGTTGTCCTTCTGATAAATAGGGGGTGGGGGTGCAGATGACGATGAACATCCCAGACAAACATCAATCCTAGGACACACAAATTACTCACATTGTTGTATCCTAAAGTTACATGCCGCACTCACATTGTCAGCAAAATAGTCGCAAAAATAGGTGACATGATGTATTTCTGTCGCTGATTCAGTGACACAGTTGTAGCTGGAAGCTTATCTTCCTTCGTACTGAACTTCTCTTCCTCTCTTCCTTCGCGGAAGCGTTGCACGGGCTCAAGTTGAGTTGTCCTACTTTTATTTTCGCAACTACTGTGACTCCGATTACGCAGAATGTTCATAACACTCGTTTTGCGCACTGCGGCAAACGAGGATATCGACCATGCACCGACAAACCTCATTTGTGAGTACGGTCTTCCCACTTCACAAGTAGGAAAACTGCGCAGTTAGCCTGAATCTAAATATAGGCGGTTGGTTGATTTACCCAACCACTTCCTCATTTCGCAGTATCACTGTTCGTTTGAAGCCATTCGTTCAAACAGGAGTGATTCCCGACTTGGCACTGTTCCACCACAGCAGTCAGTACATTGGGTTAACCTGCCTAGACAGCACATACAACATGGAGGTCTCGTCCCTGTATTTCATAGTTCTAGTATTCTCTGCAGGATTGAATGAAGGGTACAATTTGTATAGTACCAGGTACAACAGGTATCAAATATTGCAACCCACATCTCATTTTTGTAGGGGTGCCTGCTTTTCGAAGCAAAAGCCGAAAGTTCAAATAAATACGGTGACGGAGGAGGCTAAACAGTCCTCCTACACTTACATCGGAACGCACAGAAGAACTGAGACGTAGGATTAGCATTTGTGATTAAATGAAAGTTTCCTTATCTTATTTTCTTCTTTCAGAGAGGCATTACAATCCGACGGTATGACCCTTGGCGACGAGACTCGACTTGCATCCAGTGATGACACATCCTTGTGTCCGGAAATACCGTACATGGATGTGGTACTTCCCGGATTGAAGCCATACTTCTTTCCTCTTCACGGCAACGACCAGGTGCATCTAAATGATTTTAGTGTAATGAACATGTATTAATAGATTGTAAAAATTTACGCAGGAAACTTATAAGTCGGTGATGTCTGTGCGATGCCAAAAGAACCAGACACAACCTGACACGGAGAAGACTCTCGTTACTCTGACACCTTTGCAAACGGTACCGTATTTGATTGTTTCTACTTCAACAGGATAAATGGGCTTCTGAAACTTGTAGGGTTTTAAAACGTACTCATGGCGTACGTACAACTCGTTTAGGGACTTCATTATGGATGCCAATAACTACGACGTTGTTTTGGCGCAAATGTATGCAACGGATATCTTAAAGCACTTTGGAAGTGTTTTAGGGTACAGGTTCTCTCTTAGCGTATGTCATTCACTGATATAATACTGAAGTATTTGATAAGCACACTGGTTAAACTTTATTAGGTCGCATCATTTGTCAATGAGATGACTCACGTTCATATGGCATTGGACACCCTCGATCCTTCACCCAGCTTCGCCAAAGCCCTGCACAATTTGGACGAGGTTGAGGGAGATTTGTGGATGAAGTATCACGCTGTTCTCTCTGAATATGGATCTGAGGTGGTAAGGACGGCTGTCTTGGGCAGCAAAGTCGTGTTTTTTTGTCTCCACAGCGGAGGTTTCTCTTTCTCCCCGTCCTCCACCATGGACATTGACTACGACATGACGTTGGAGGCTGCATACAAATCGTGGCTGGGACGAATAGATAAAAACGTCGTCGCCAAAGCATTTGCTGTGGAGGGTTTTTCATTTCCACCCAATTACACGCTCAGGGAGGTGTCCAAATTGTCAATACAAAATCCTGTTGTATTAGCATATCACGGACTCCCCATTGCTGACCTGGAAGTAGTGCCACCACGCCACAGGAAAGGACTTCAGATGGCAACCCAGTACGACAGACTACATCAGCAACTGAAGCAGTTCGATGTAGCCTTGAGGTACAATATTCAAAACAACGTTTTGAGAAAAGCAGCAATGACAGGACTACGTGAAGAGCTACTGAGAGTCCAGCCCCGTAAGGAGGTTCTAGATTTGGCGAAATTCGCGTGGCCCGTTACGGCTGAAAGACAGCAGTCAATCTCCTGTGGTTCGAAACATGAGATGAATGTCAATGGTAAGATGGTAATTTGGGGCGGTACTGACAGTTATATAAATCGAATCTGTGATGGTGTAGGATCCTACCGCATTCGTTTTGGGCACAAGTTCAACCTCTATCCGCTCACATGCACAACGGATCCCCAAATTCAAGATTGCGTGGAGTGGATAAATTCAAGTGGAGCCAACTTTCCATGCATTCATCAGTACATGCTTCCTTCATGCGCAGGAAACCCTGCCCCAAATGGGGTCAACGGGAATCACACCATGTTTTTTAATTCCTCCTCTCCTACGTTGTCGTTAGCACTCTGCGACAGCATCTAACTGTGGAAAGCTTTTACCTCAAATCGTAACTTAACGTAGACATTGGATGGAAGTTGCTGTACAATGTAGATATATATTTAGTAGAGTCAGAAAGTTGAAGTATAATGATTACCTGTTCTTTGCCGATTTATCTTTATTTCTTCTTTGTAAGCGAAGTCCAAGTGATTGAACTTTTCGGGATCTTTATGAACCCCCTTCTAGGTGATGAAAAAGAAACCTGGAAAAAGGGAGCATGTGTCAGGAAATTAATAAAAAGCTAATTTAATCTGAAGCATTAATAGTCCATTCAATACTCATGCATGAAGGTCATGCTCAATGCTCAATACTCATGCAGGACTTTACAAAATTGCAACAAAAAATCATCTTTTTTGAGTCACCTTCCAATCGTTCCTCAGGTTTGACTGCCAGTGTCAGCAGGACGGACTCTTATGTAATAGTTGCAGGAAGGGCAGACAATTGACCGAAGGAACTGCGTTCGTCCAACAAGCAACCTTCCTCATATTCTCGGGATCAAGAGGAGTCTCTACGTCAAAGCCAAACGTGTCCCAGGCTTCGATCCTCAGCGTCTTGACCCATGGAGCGATGAATCTTAGGAGTGCGAGGAAACTGTTAGGTCCAATTGACAGGGGGTCGAGTCGGGTCGAGGTAGAGGGATGAGGGGAGAGGGCGTCATTAGGTTTTTTTCAGGAAGTTCAAGGCTTCCAAGCATTGGGAAGACGGACTTCCTCCAACGAATCTCCTCCGTGGCAAGAGGGAACTGATTGAATTTTTCAGGATCCTTGATGAGGACTTGAGTGAACCGCTTCTTCGCCCTCTTCCTCTTGGGTCCATTGTAGCGATACAGGGCTTGAGCCCCCTTCTTGTAAAAGAATTCTCCGACATTGTCCTCATCCAACTTAAGGCTGAGGAGGGGATCCTCCGTCTCGTCATTCTCGTGGTCAGAGGAGTCTGACTCTGAGGAGGAGGATGGGTCTTCAATTTCTAAAAAGACAAGAAAATTAATAGTAAAAAACTAAAGTATTTTTAAACAGTTACCAAAATGTTTCCCAATTCTTTCATTCGTGGCTGAAGGGAAGCAAAGGATCCCATCCACGACCTCATCATCTGCGACTTTTTCCAGCATCCTATCCGTCGTCATGGGAGGAAGTGACTCTTCTTCTTCTTCTTGTGTCTCTGGCTCCTCTTCTTCTGGGGGCGTGGAGGTGGAGGGGTCAACAAGAGGCTCTGGCTCTGATTCTGCTTCGTGTGGAGATGATGCTGTAGCAGCAGCAGCTTCCTCCTCCTCTTGTTTACGCCTCTTAGCTGCTAGAAATTCCTTGAATTTGTCTTGGAGCAGGATTTGTTGTTCCCTGGTAAAAATTACAAAATGAGGAGCAGTCACATGAAAAGAACAAAAAAACTTACGGATTTATAATAGGGACTCCTATTTTCGGATTCTGTCCTCCAGAGCCTTTTGAGCTAGTCATAAGACTGGAGGCGTCACTCTCCCTCCTCCGCTTCTGCTCCTCCTCCTCCTCATCGTCAGGGGCCTTTGTTTCTTTTTCCTCTTTCTTTGGGGCCGATCTTGTGTTTCTTCTTGTCAGTCTTCTTCTTCTTTTTACTTCCTCCTCCTCCATTTGTAAGTGCCTTGTTGGGCGAGGAAGACGAAATAGTGTCCATCTCCGAGTCAGAATTGTCCTCATCATCCTCTGCAGAGTCGATGAGGATTGCAAGGGGTCTTTTCTTGGAGAGGGGACCTGGTTTGGGTTTGGACTTTGGTTTAGGCTTAGCTACTGCTACTGCTGCCACTACTGGTTTGGAGGAGGAGGAGGAGCTGACTTTGACCCTGTTCTCCTCTTTAGGCTTCGTCTTTTCCAAGAGGGCATCAAACATGGCGAGAGACGGTGTGTCTGTTTCTTCTTCTTTTCCTTTCTTCGACTTGTCGTCAGACTTCTTGGAATGTGAGGATAAGACACTCTTCCTCTCCTCCTCCTCATCGTCTTGGAGTTGGGGAGGGGGACGACGGGAGGAGGAGGAGGAGTCCCTGGACTTGGTGCTAGGTTTCTTGGACTTTTGCAATTTGACGAAGAGGTCCTCATCGTCACCACTGGCATCCTTTTGTGTAGGAGGAAGCTTCGACACTGGCTCTTTCTTCCTGACCCTTCGAGGAGGACTTGGAGTTTTTCTGACAGTCCTTGAGGATGACCATGAGAAGCCTATGATCCGTCATGAGTTTCTTGAGGGGTGGGGCCAAGGAGGCAATGTAGTCCCGTGGCTTCCTGTTCTTCTTATAATTTCACCAAGGGGCAGGGGCAGGAGTCTCTTTCTTCTTCTTATTCCTGCTACTACTGCTACTTTCTTTCTCCTTGTCTCTACTGTCCCTTCCTTTGGAGGCTGAGGCTGAGGAAGAGTGGACTCTTGGGAGCTTGGCACCCCAACAAGGACTCGTTGTCAAGACGAGGATTGGCTGTATAAGAAAAAACACATCATTACAAACGAAAACGACAAAAATGACTTTTACTCACTCTTTTTGCAAAAGACGTGAGCATGGACCCAACTATCGTCTTGGACTTGGACCCTTTAGTGGAGTCACTACCCGTGGAACTAGAGGAGGAGGATGATGATCCTCCAGACCCTGACGATGATGATGATGAAGCAGAAGAGTCTTTCCTAAACCTCTTCTTCTTGGCATCTCCACCTCCTCCAAGATGAAAGGGCTTTGTGCGGTGGAGGAAGAGGTCACATTGGTCGTCTTAGTCTTGGGAGGGGGAGGAGGAGGTTGAGGTTGAGAAGACACTTGCTGGTGGTGGTGGAGATGGAGAGAGGCCTTCTCAAGTACAGACTACGTTTTTGTTTGTGGGAGACTTACAAAACTTCAAATTTGCAATTTTTAAAATCAATAAGTATGAAGGAATGTAACTTTACACCAAAACTCCTCCACATGAAACAATCGTAATTTCTCTAAATACGGTACGTCCCAAGCTGTTATTGACACACTTCAAGGACAGTATTAATGGGAACACCATCTGAATATTTCACAAAAATTCAAGATGTCGCAGGCATGCTATGGCTATAAAGTCAGGGTATTTTTTTGCCTTTACGAGATCTTTGGACATGGGAGTTGACACAAACTCACGCAAACAGCTGGCAAGCGAAATCACAACAACATACAACGAAGTGGAAAAAGGTAAATCTTTTTGTTTGTCTTACCATATCATTTTTACTTCGCATTTAATCATTTTGGTCAAATTTACTTGGACACAATCTTTCCCATCCATCAAAAGAGGATTAATTCAAAAGAAGATTAATTGTGGAAATTTATTTGTTTATGTGTCCTCTTTTTAGGTGCTCTCTTTGTGACAAAGTCTTCCCGATGGGACGCATGCTCACCCGTCATATGGCCGTCCATTCTGAGGAGCGACCTTTCCCATGCCCCAGTTGCCCCATGACCTATGCCCGGAAGGAGTACCTGAGCCGGCATGTCAGCAGGATTCATTTTTTACGCAGAATGGCATACAACACTCGAAAATCATTCAAAATCTATTACGACGCTGCCTGTAAACTTCCGCATCTGCCAGAATTTCACAAAGAAAAAGATGAATGCAATAGATTTGCATTTTATCGTGGCAGAATTGCGGAACTTGGTGCAAGATGGTCTCCTTTCGCAGATGGAAACTCAACACGTAATCATGACGTTACATCTTACAATGGAATATTCCACTCCGACAAAGGGGCTTGGTAAGTGGACTTGTAGTTTGTACTTATTTTTTACGTATTTTTGGTTGTTATTCTAGGTTCAGCAGAATCGTGAGATTCAAAGACAAGAAGGAAAGGTGGGGCTTCCAAACAGCACGTCATGAACCTTTTGGCAAGACTTTGCCAAGAATAGCAACAACGATGTGGGGTGACGACGTCACTTCCGTCTCGTCCGCAGCAAAAATTTTGACAACCTACAAGACAAGAGAAATAAAACCGATCTGCATTATCATTGGGCAGCAGCGCGGACTAGACAAAGATGCACATCACGCCTATGCCCTCATTTTACACAAGGAGGGCGAGTGTTGGAAGGCAATCGTCAAAGATTGTTACCCTTCCAACGTGTCAACTGCGATGGGCCATGCCACTCGCCTGTGTCGTAAATTGAAAATTCGTTCATACAGACAGATTCCTGAAATTGGGGAGGAAAGGGGTGCAAATGAACTTTTCTGTCTGCCTAGAGCCTTCCGTGTTGTGGGCCACACGCTTGACGGAGATTACCCTCGTGAGTTGCTCCGTCACCTCGACTATCACGAGTATGACGTAGTTAAAAAAAGATACATTAAAAGGCTTGGTGAAAGAAGATATTAGGAGATATTTACTTGTATGATAAACACTTAAAACCCATTAACTTAGCAATCAATATTGAAATATTTTGGGTCCTTATGCTTAGTTTATGTTTTATGGTTTTATAACTTGAAGGAATTCACACTCAATTTCTTTGGTTTTGTCAAAAATTCTTTCTTTTTGACAAAACCAAAGAAATTGAGTGTGAATTACTTCAAGTTGCAAGACTAAACTTAAAAAACAATTTTTAATCGACAATTTTCTTTGTCATATCTATCAAGTTTGCTCATCATACGTTTAAAGTCGTAAAAAAGGTACTACAAACTTTTTGTATATTTCATTATAATGAACTTCAATGGGAACGTGTCAGAGTATCATGTCAAGTTTTTAAAATCTTAAACTACTAATTTCAATAGACAAGGATTAAAATACATTTCAAGAGGAAATTATTTTTTCTGGGTTTTCTTTTTCGCAATCGCTTTGTTCACTCTCCGAACTTCACGATGCCGCGCAGCGCGACAGTCCCTGGCCTGTGAAAAAAAATTATTCATCAACTCAAAAAACTAATATGCTACTATACTACCTGTAGCGATGGGGCTTCTTCACTCCTCCCGTCGCAGGCTGGCTGGACCTCTGGGCTCGTATCCGATCAGCTTCCTGCTGGGCGGCTTCCCGCTGGGCAGCTTCCCGCTGGGCAGCTTCCTGCTGGGCACTTCTCTGGGCCGCCATCCTGGTCATGTCTTTCCGCGGAGCCGTTCCTCGACTGTGGAAAAAAATTAATTATTCATCAACTCAAAAAACTAATATGTTACTATATTACCTGTTGCGATGGGGCTTCATCACTCCTACCGTCGCAGGCTGGTTAGCCGCTTGCTGGTCTCGTAGCTGGGCAGCTTGCCCGGCAGCCTGCTGGGCACTTATCATGGCCATGTTTTTCCGCGGGGCCTTCCCCCCTTTGTTACTTCTGGCCATCTCTTTCCGCGGGGCGTTCCCTTCTTTGTTACTTCTCTTCGTCTTGGTCATACTGGTATAAAACAAACAAAAATACGCATTAAGATTTCTATGTAATTAGACTTGTACATACCTTGAATCAAAAGCAGCTGCAAGCAATAATAATATCGAATCGAATCGAATCGAATGTATGGGCGGACTGACTGTGGGAAACAGACAGCATCGACCACTTCTCGTCTCTTCTCTCGTCGTGTCGAGTGGAGTCGAGTTTTTTATGTGTAAAGAAACTTGTTCCATTACGCTTTACTCACTTGCTCACTCGCTCGCTTTGCCTTTTTTTGTCCATGTCCCCCTCTCCTCATCACTTCTTTCATATATAAAGCCAGGTTAGCAAATTAAAAACCTATAATAACCTTCATAATCACGAATCAAGTAATTTAGCCCGTCGGTGATGAATCGGTGACATCTTCACAATTGGTGCTAAAATTCGTCGGTGCCAATATGGCGTCGGTGACAAGTTCACGGTCCCTCAAAGGAAGACAGTCCTTCCAGCTCCTCCTCCGCAATGTCAACTGCAAAAATTGGAATACAGGTTGAAAGTAGCAAAGCAGCTGAGAACGTTATAAATTGGTGGAAGTTATACTGAGACACACAGCGGAAAAATGGTTTGGATGAGGTGTGCTTTTTGGACAGACGGAAAACAACGGGAATTTTTTTTATATTTTTAATACCTTCCTCAACAAGAATCCTTAGATGGTCCTTTGAGTCGTCAGTCTCAGGAGTCAAGGGTTTAGCATCTTCTTGAGGTTTGTTGTGGATCCGTCGATTATGAATCCTCAAAGCATCCCTGCTGGAAAACCTCAGGGAACAAGTCGGGCAAGGAAAAGGTTTCTCATGTGGTGGCAGATGGGTGTTTATGTGAAAGTTCAACATCTTCCTGGTGGTGAAACGACGAGGACAGGTGGGGCAAGGAAATGGCCTCTCCTTCTTTGGGATATGAGTAGACATGTGTTTCGTCAGGTACCTTGTCAGCGGGAACGCTTTGGAGCAAATGCGGCAAGCATGCGGCTTCTTTACGTCTCTAGTGTGAATGACGATGTGGGCCCTGAGGTTGTGTGGCCTTGTGAATGATTCGTTACACAATGTGCAAGTGAACCTTTTAGATCAAAGAGGAAAATCAAAATAAATTTGGCTTAAAATAAATTTGTCACCTTTTTGCAGGCACTAGAGCAGAAGGAGGGTCATATGTGTCCACCAATAAATTATTTTGAGACGGATTAGCTTCAAAGTTCGGCATTGATGATGAATCCTTATCTGAAGGCTCCAGGACCGTTACCCTAGCCTCCATCATGGATGTAGATGTTGTGGTGAAGAGGGACTGAAGGCCAATCATCATGGATGCAAGCCGCTCCCCAAGTCGATCCATGTCCTTTTTCAACCTCACAAGACCCTGTAGTTGGTCCTTGCAGAAGGGGCAAAATACAAGGTCCTCCTCCTCAATATCCAATCCTACTTGAGCCATCATCTCCTTCACCATCCGAGTAGCCTGGCTTCCAAGCTCCAGCCCACCATCACGAAGGCCACAGAGGCGACAGGAAGTGTTTGTCTTTTTGACTTTGTGACCGCTGTTGAGTTCCACATGTTTGTCTTCAAGAACACTGTTGTCCGTTGCTATGATTGGGACTAGGGTCACGGTGGGTGGGGTGAGGACGGCTTGAACCATCAACTCCCTTCCTCCTCCTCCAAGGTATTGGGTATCCATTGTAAGTTTTTAAAACTTATTTGCTTATAGAAAACATAACCTAAGTAGCGCAGAAAAATTCATGTATGTAAATCCCTGGATGAGGGAAATAAACCATTGTTTATAACAATTGAATTGATGTGCAATTGTTTATAACATGACACAATTGAATTGCGCTGTATTAATTTGTTTACCACGAATTTCTCTTGTTGCGCAAACAATAAAAATATGTATGTAATGGAATTGGGGAGAGCAGATGACTGAGTGATTTGAGATTTCCTCACATACATTGATATCTATATAGCCTATCACAATATCACTACACACACTCGGGGTTTGTTTTCTCCTTCTCTCTCTTCTCGTCCCACAGAGTAAGTATGATACTTACTCTGTGTCTGTGTTCTCTCCCCATCCGACAATCCGAAAGTGTCAGACTCATCAAAGAAATTTGTACACACCTTTGCATTTGCATAAGATACTTGTTGTAAACCCATAGTCATAGATATATGACTATGGGTTTACAATAGTTTTTAATAGTCAATGTACAATTAGTTTATATGATGTGTAAACCTCATCCTCAGTCCTCAGAGAAAGTCTTATCTTCCTCTGTGACTCCTGCAGGACATCCTACTTGACCCCGGGGGGGGGACCATATACGACAAGATGAAACGACTGGGAAGAAGGCATGATGGAATTAGAAGGGTCTTTGTGGACATGATGCGGGTCAAGGTGGAGGAGGAAGGGGTACATGTGATAACCTGATATCATTGAACCCAGGATGAAAGCACCATCCCACTTCTACTTCAACCATCGAGGAACAATAGCCATCTACTACACCCACATCCTGGACTCAACGGTTACACTGATACTGTCTGGCGAGCTGCTTTTTCATAGGATATTCAATGTCGAATTGTAGAGTGGAATCTGCTAGAAGTGTCATTAGTGTATTACTTACTTGGGTTAGCCATTTGGAATAGTTAAAACATCGATTTCATTGATTTCAGAGGAGATAGTAATTACGAAATGTTGGATTTATTTACGGCCGCCTTTCTTCAATTTGTAAAGACTTGTTTGTATTCTATTGCATACGTCTATTTGTTTATCAAATACATATATATTCACTATTTATTAACCCATCGAGTGCTGTTGCAGCATTTGCACATATTTGTAAACAACGTTCACACGCATTGTCGGTATTGCAAAGTGTAAAGGATTCAAATTCATTCAGTACATAGAATTAGTAATCCTGTCGGGCAAAAGATCTTGAATGTAAAGGCAGACATACGCAGACAAACGAGGTCAAAGGTGTCGAGTAATCGTCTTATCTCTTGACTTATAATTGCGGAAAAAACATACAATGTTGCAGCATTCGTTTTCAGACTAACAAGCGTCTTGATTGAGTAGCATTACTTGAACTAAACTGCACCAAATTAATATTTAACTAAAATACACAACTGGAAGAGGGGAACTGAGCATGGCGTTTGTTCGTTTTATTTTTATCACGGTGTGTATTTGGGGATGTAACTCCGTGTATCAAACCGGTAATGCATCCAGCGTCACCCAAATTTGTTCCCGACACTGGATAGCATCCGTGACGTCCCTCTTTGAAGTCTATCGGAACGGGATTCAAAAGATCCTTGAAGAATCTGTCCCACCAGCCGACGTCTCAGCCTCCATTGGTCAACAGCTGAATGTAACCCAAACCAAACTATCGTTTCTTACCTCGTTTGCCAGAGGCAAGAATTTTAGTTCCCCGAGTCAGGAACTGTGGGCAAGAGGGATACTCCGTTTCTACCTAAACCAAGCCTCCTCAACCATCCTCAATGTCATCGGGGCTTTCCCTATTGCGACTCAGGTGTCCTTGGTGTACAAATGCTTCGAGATGGTGGAAGCTATAAAGGTGGAATCTGACAGATACGTGATCCTCTGTTCGCCAAGGCTAGGGCACTTAATCAACCGGCATATTCAGTCAGACATATGTTTTGGCATTCCTCAGGAAGATCGCAGAAGTTCCAACGTGTCAGGTGCACGGTTCTGACCGAAAAGTAGTTGATCGTCTAAAATGCCTCTCGGTTCCTTTCAGGCGTTTCAGCAAGAGCAGCGTCTCTAGGACCCATTTCTCTGCCTCCTTTAATAAACTGTGTATCCGTATATAAATCAGTTGGAGACCTACAAACGACCGCTACTAACTCCACAATAGCTCTGTTGTCGTCACTGAAAAGTGTGGTTCCTAATCTCGACCAATTAATTACAGAGTTCAAGTCAAACTTTGATGCAGTCAATCAATTTGCATCCACGCTATTGTCTGGAAACAACTCTATATCGGGCAGTGGAAAAACTCCGCATGACTGGGTCATTTGGAAACGTCAACGGTTTACACAGCTGGCTATAACTATGGGAAAGGTTCTGGATTCTATATTTG
>JAQGCL010000124.1:0-22369 GCA_034699605.1 Isotomiella paraminor | reverse complement strand
AATGTAGGATGCACAAAGCGATCATCCCACTACCGTCCCCATAGCATCCTGGAAAGAATTCACGGGTGTGGGACGGTACAGGGACGGTTGGGACGTTGTAGGGACCGTAACCGACCCGACATGGTTCATTGGGAAGGAAAGTTTGGCTTGCTTTTCTTTGTCATCACTGCCTCAATCTTTTTCCCTTCTTACTTATCAGTGTGCGGGTTGGGTTTTAACTACAACATTTTTAAGGATGGACGCAGTTGGTCCTGAAATTCGACCCAATGCAAATCGCGACGACAGGAATTATAATGGCGTCCACCCACTCCGTCTAGATTTGGTAAAGGACCCTCATTTAATATTTAAAAAAAAATCAATTTTTAAAACTAACAATGGAGCCTTATTACACGATGATCCCATGTATTGGATTGAGATCCAAATTGTACCATTGTAAGTTAGCCACTCAATTTACTGATACTTTTATACTCCCTCTACCCACAGGTGTTGCAAAGGGTATTTTCCTTCTCCGCCCTCCAGGATCTTTTGGCGTCTCGAAGCGTGTGTAGGGTTTGGGGTCTGGTAGCGACGCAGGAGGTTCGTTCAAGGAAGGAAGTGGTAGCCCGGATTCGAGGCAATGAAGATGATGATGAGGATAAGGATGTGAGAGCCTATATGACTGACTTCATCCAGGTCATGACACCAGCTCTTCAGTCAGAGGCAGGGATACCACTCACTCGGATTGACCTTTCCTTGGACCTCCTCCTGGTGTCCCTCCCAACGAAGGATCTCCTCCGCTTCATCGCCCCCTGGGTCCAAGGCATTCTACTCCACTGGCTCCCATCTGATCCTAGGTCCTCCTCAAACCAGATCTCGCAAGTCATCCGTGCGCTGGAAAGAGGATTAGAGGGCATCACCTTCCCTGCCTTGAGGGAGTTAGATGTCGGAAATGACTTGGATTCCCAACAGCCTCAAGGCCTTGATTTTGCAGCCACCATCCTTGTCAAGGGACTCCTCAGTGCTGCAAAGGGACTGACGAGGTATGACCACGCCACTCGTTTTGCTAACGATGATTCCCGCCAAGAAATGCTGTTGAGCCACGTTATTGGTTCACTTCCTCCCTCCCTGAAAACACTAGCATTTGGGCAGGACTCCTCAGGTACGCAAAAAAGGGTTTCTCAACTTTCCTAAGTCATTCCTTGAGTGGTCTAAAAAGTCATGATTTTTTTATCTTGACTTTAGTGGATTTTGCGGTCCTGAGTAACTGTAATTTCCACCTTGAAGGATATTTCCATTCCTTCGACCGCGAAACCCTATCATCCATCTTTCCGAACGACGTTCTTGCTTTCCTCCTCCGGCAGGCAGGAACATTGAGGAATCTTCAGATGAGGTTTTTGGAACACCTTTACCACAACGTATATCCTGCTTTCCCCATCTTTCCACTTGTGACTCGATTGCAGATGAACGTGTCTCATCGTTCGAGATTAGAATGGATCGCAAAGTTCCCAGCTCTGCATCACCTGGAGCTGCACCTTCGATACAGCGATGGATCCATCGACCCACCAGAAATGACGAACCCTGAGGACATCCGTCGTCTGTCACAGCACCAGGGCGTTCGATCCCTCGGCATCCGACCCTTCAGAGGAGCAGTCATGCTTCGATTCGACATCCTGAGTCAAGTATTCCCGAACGTGAGGGTTCTTGACTTGTCGGCCAGTGGTTGTTTGGAGGGGGAGGTGGCTCATCTTTGTACCCACATGACGGGACTGGAGGTGCTTAAACTGACCTGGGAGTTGCATCGTGGTGGTGGTGCCGTTCCTCTTGTCCATCCTGATCTGGAGGCTATCCTTTGTGGACTTCCCCTAAGTGTGGAAAAAGGGGAACACCTTTTTGACTTTCCTCTGTTTGGACTGGCAAATTTAAAAAGTAAGAAGGGTCGTTGAAACATTACTCAGAATGGACATTTTCTAAGTACTATTTTCTTTCTTTTGCAGAACTGAAAAGACTGGAAGTGTCCGGAGCATCCGTACATTTCGAACTGTTCCTCACCCCACTCACTCTCTTCCACGCTTTCAGACGGATGGGAGAGTTGAAGGAAATTCAGCTTAATGAGCTCCACCCTCAGGTATGGATTTCCGATTTCGCTCCACTACAAATTTTAAAATCCTTATGGCAATGACATATCTAATTTGCAGGCGGTGGAAGTTGTTGCCGACATCATTAAGGTCCTTAGGGTGGATGGAATTGAAGTCAACGAAAGTGTTCCAGACGACTGAATGAAGGATGTGTAACGGCGTTTAAACATTTAAATTATGTACAACCCACCTGAAATTAAAAACTATACAATCATAGTCTCATGCCAAGTGGAACATGCACCTTTCTATAGAAAGTCGAAATGAACGTTTACATACAATAGTTTTCTTTGTGCATCTATCTTGAATCTCAATCTACTGCCGACACACCCCCAATGAAATCTGAAGAGACCGGTTGAAACGATGGAGAGTTTTGAGGATCCTGGTCTGCAACAAACATGCTCAATCCCAGGATATACCGTTTTAAAGGTGATGTCACAGCACAAAGCTTTGTGATTTCACGATAGAGACTCGGTCATACACACATCTCGGGAAGACACTTCTCTGGATGAGATGAGAGGGACTCAGGAACTCTTCTCTATTCAGGTAAGGAACAGTTGCCATTGTTTGAAGGAAGGAAACGGTACACCTTTACCTGACGCTGTATAAAACATTGCTGGAATCTCTAATCTTTTTGGCCATCATCCTACCTGTGCCATCTCTCCTATACAGTGCTAGTGTGAAAGTACACGATTTCCAAAATCTGAGAGAGAAGACAAGGGAGCAGTAGACTCTTTCACGTGGGCAAGGAACGTTGCGCCTTACACCGTTTCCCTTATTAATCATCAGTTAACGGTTCTACTAACATCCTTAAGGATGGAGGGAGCTGGTCCTGAAATTTTACCTAATCCACGTGGCGACGAGACATGGAATAACGGCGTCCACCCACTCCTTGTCAATTTGGTAAAAAACTCTCATTTCATATAATAAGTTCCATTGTAAGTTAGCAAGTCAATTTACTGAGGTTTTTATATCCCTTCCACACACAGGTGTTGCAAAAGGTATTTTCCTTCTCCGACGTCCAGGATCTTCTGGCAACTCGAAGGGTGTGTAGGTTTTGGAGTCCCTTCGCCACGCAGGAGCTTCGTTCAAGGGCCGGAGTGGTAGCCAGGATTGGAGGCAATGTCTCCATGACTGACTTCATCCAGGTCATGACTCCAGCCCTGCAGTCAGAAGCAGGGATTCCCCTCACTCGAATTGACCTTAGCATAGACCTCCTCCTGGACGCCCTCCCAATGACGGAGCTTCTCAGTTTCATTTCCACATGGGTGCAAGGCATTCGACTCCACTGGCTCCCTTCTGACCCTAGCTCCTCCTCAAATCAAGTCTGCCAAGTCATCCGGTCGCTGGAAGGAGGATTGGAGGGCCTCGTTTTCCCTGCCTTGAGGGATCTGGAGATGAGAAATGACTTTGGCTGTGAACGCCCCCAGCCGTATGGGCTTGATTTTGCAGTCATGATCCTTGTCAAGGCACTCATCAGTGGCGCGACGGGACTGACGAGATACCAACACTTCATTTATTTTGCTGCCATTGATACTCGCCAAGCGATGTTGATGAGCGGCATTATTAGAGCACTTCCTACCTCCCTGCAAAGGCTCGGATTTTGTTATTGAAATTATTGAGTTATTGAAACTTTAATTAGAAAGAAAACGAACCTTTTCTAAATATTGTTTTCATTCCTTTTCGCAGAGTTGAAAAGACTGGAAGTGTCCGGAGCATCCGTGCATTTCCAACTTATCCTCACCCCTCTCACGCTCTTCCATGCTTTCAGACGGATGGGTCAGTTGAAGGAAATTCGGCTCAATGAGCTCCGTCCTCAGGTATGAATTTCAAATTTAAGATTCCCCTCCGCCTTAAACATTCAAATCCTTGTCATTTACAGGCTTTGGAGGGGGCTTCAGACATCATTCAGGTACTCAGGGCGGATGGAATTGACGTCAGCGTACGGAAGTGCTATGACGACTAGATGAAGGATGTTTGACGGACGCGTAAATTTATATTTATTCAATTAATTGATTAATTAATTAGACATCCAGAAATCATTGTAAATAATTTTATCATTGTTGGATATTTCGACTCTTAACTGACAATACAATTTTGATTTCAAGAGGTTGGATATACCTATTAATGTAATTGGCTATTCAGTGATAAATTTCATCCCGGAACTGCCTCAGTTGTATCTTCCTTCCCGATAGATGGGCGTGGAGTAGGGAATTAAATACATGAATGCAATCTTCCGGAAATCTACGTGATGTGCATTCCCCACCGCAGTGTCCAACTACGACAAAGTCGTCAATGTTTGGAAGAATGTGGTAGGTTGGGTACACGTCGTGGCCTACGGTCATTATACCGGCATCCTCCTCTCTACAAACAAAAGATATGTTATAAGGCATCACAATGTGTTACCCGAGGGGACATAATCTATTGTATCAGGCAGGGATACTCTGTTATCTCACCTTATCTCTTTCGTATAGTAAAATGAGACACCTGTCTCAAATTTGACTCCACTATCTCTCCTCGGATTGTCATAGTGAATCTCTAACATGTAGAATAAAAACGATATACGACATATACAACTTCTCGTTCCCTCAGGTAAAGGTGTACCGTTTCCTTCAAAGGAGGACAACCGTTGCTTAACCTGAATACGCCGCAGAGTATAAAGCTTTGTGAGACACCATACGAAACTGAGGAATGCCAAATTCCTGGTATTCAAACCAGAGATTTAGGATAGGCCGGATAGGAGAAGACATTTTCTGTCAATAGGGGATAAGCATAAGCAAAAAACGAATAATTCCCTTTGAAAATGTTGGATGTTGTTATCCCTTCTTTCGGCACATGTTAAGTTGAAGAGGGAAAGCCTCAATGATAAATATGTGTGACTTTCAAGTGATGTTTCCGTGACCTCAGAATGAAAAAATGCAGAACAAAATTCAAACAATACTGGGGGTGACTATATTCTTGAGTCTTGATATTTTTAATGTACGATATGTCTCTTGATATGTATGGTGAACAAAACCATTCATCTTTGTCACATTAAAGTTTTTGTAAACCATTGAACCTAAAGTATTGTCCACCTAAAGTACAGTGAACACCTATAGTTTACACGCCGGTAAACATCCTTCAATCATCTTCGTCACAAAATGTTCTTTCCTTTACTTCAATTCCATCCGTCCTTAGTACCATAATGATGTCTGCAGCAACATCTAACGCCTGCAAATTATATTGTTAATGCCACAAGTATTTGAATGTTTGGAGTGAAAGGGAATCGCGTAACTTACCTGAGGGTGGATCTCATTGAGACGAATTTCCTTCAACTCTCTCATCCCTTTGAAAGCATGGAAGAGAGTGAGTGGGGTGAGGATAAGTTCGAAATGTGCGGACCCTCCGGACACGTCCAGTCTTTTCAGTTCTGCGAAATGAAAGAAGAAAGTGTTTAGAAAAACTCCCTTCGGAACAACTTATCTATGACGCTTCTTACTTTTCAAATTTGCGAGGCCAAACAATGGAGGGTCAGCAACGGGTTCCCCTTCCTCAACCCTTGGTGGAAGTCCACACAGGATGGGCTCTAGATCAGGATGGACAAGAGGGACTCTACGATGTAACTCCCAGGTGAGTTTCAGCACCTCCAATTCCGTCATGTGGGTACAAAGGTGAACCAGCTTCCTCTCAGCACACCCACTGGCCGTCAAGTCAAGAACCGTCAGGTTCGGAAATACGTGACGAAGGATGTCAAATCGAATCATCGCGGTGGCTCTGAGGGGACGTATCCCAAGAGAACGGACGCCCTGGTGCTGGGGCAAGTTCTCAGGATTCGCCATTTCCGGTGAGTCGATGGATGTATCAATGCATCGAAGGTGAAGCTCAAGCTGGTAGAGGGCGGGAAACTTTCGAATCCATTCGAATCTGGAGGCACGAGACACGTTCGTCTGCAGCCGAGTCACGAGGGGAAAGATGGGGAAAGTTGGATAGACTTCGCGGTAAAGATGATCCAAAAACCTCATCTGAAGCTTCCTCAAAGTTCCCGCCTGGCGGAGGAGGAAGGCAAGAACGTCCTTCGGGGAGGAGGATGGGAATTCGCGGTAGATGGAATGCAAATATTCTTCAAGCTGGAAATGGCAGTTACTTAGAACTCCGAAGTCCACTAAAGTCAAGAGATAAAAAATAGACTTTTGTTAGACCGTGATCAACACTGCCACGAGAAGTCGAGAGAAACCTGTCTGAGTGCTTCTAGACTCCTGCCAAAATCCGAGTCTTTTCAGTGAGGAAGGAAGTGCGGCAATAACGCCGCTCATCAACATCTGTTGGCGGGCATCATCGGCAGCAAAACGAAAGGTGTGGTCATACGCCGTCAGTCCCTTCGCCCCTCTGAGGAGCCCATTGACAAGGATGGAAGCTGCAAAATCAAGCCCCTGAGGCTGGTGGCGATCCAAGTAATTTCCCACCTCCAACTCCCTCAGGGCAGGGAAGGACAGGCCCTCCAATCCTTCTTTCAAATGACAGATGAGCTGCGAGACTTGGTTTGTGGAGGGACGAGGCTCGGAAAGGAGCCACTGAAGTCGCATGCCTTGGACCCAGGGGGCGACGAAGCGGAGGAGATCCATCGTTGGAAGACCCACCAGGAGGAGGTCTATGCTAAGGTCGATCCGAGAGAGGGGCATCCCTGCTTCTGATTGGAGGGCTGGTGTCATGACCTGGATGAAGTGGGTCATGCAATCTTCCTCATCCTCCTCACCCTCTGCATTGCCTCCAATCCTGGCTACCACTTCGTCCCTTGAACAAAGTTCCTGCGTGGCTAAGAGACCCCAAACCCTACACACGCTTCGAGACGCCAAAAGATCTTGGAGCGCGGAGAAGGAAAATACCTTTTGCAACACCTGTGGGTAGAGAGAGTATAAAAGTCTCAGTAAATTGACTTGCTAACTTACAATTGTACAATCCAATACATGAGATCATCGTTTAGTAAGGATCCATTGTTAGCTTTAAATGGATTTTTAAAAAATATTAAAAATGAGAGTTCTTTACCAAATCTACAAGGAGTGGGTGGACGCCATTATTCCATATGTCGTCGCCGTATGGATTTGGTCGAATTTCGGATCCAACACCCTCCATCCTAAGGAATGTTAGCTACAGGGAAAAAGAGTCAAGCAGTGACGACAATGACATGGAGGCACTACTTTCCTAGTCGATGGGAGAAAGAGTACTACTGAAGTTTACAAACAACATCCACTCACTTTTTTCTTCTCTCTCACATTTTGGAATCATAGAAGTACCGTATTGAAGAGATGGCAGAGGTAGGATGATGATGACTCAAAAAAAGATGCTATAGAGTCAGTCAAGGAATGTTATACAGCAGCTTTTCCTTCTCTCGGAGGTGTACCGTTTCGATCAAACAATGACAACCGTTACTTACACACGCCTACAAAGTTCAAAGCTTTATATGACGTTACCTGAAGAAACTATATACATATTTTGCTACACCGTTGAATCCATAGTTTTTGAATCTATCCTTTTTGGGTCATCATCTACCTGTCCCTTCTCCTATAAATTCAGTGTTAGTGTGAAAGTCTAACATTTCAGAATATAAGAAAAGTGAGTGGAATTCTTTTGTAAAATTCAGTAGTACCCACCCACTTTCACGTCTTCAAGGAAAGTTGTGCTTGTCATTACCTGACTTTTTTTCCATTCCTAATTAACACTTAATAACAAGCTGTTCTTCCAACCACCTCAAGGATTCAAATACGCTGGTACATCAGCGCCACGATGACTACTGACAGCCGTTCCAGGACGGTACCTTCCAACCACCTCAAAGCGAGCACCTCAATTTACTCAGACTTACTTTTACTCCCTCTACACACACAGTTGTTGCAAAAGGTGTTTTGCTTCTCCAACCGGCAGGTTCTTTTGGCCTGTATGACCCACTTCATCCAGGTCATGAGTCCAGCCTTTCAGTCAGAAGCAGGGATGCCCCTCACTCGGACTGACCTTAGCGTGGACAGGATACCCATCCACGACGGTAAAGTTAAAAGCGTCACTTGTCTAAACGTGTAGATGTTGGAATGGATTGAAGATTTCGATAGGGACAAGTAAAGACGGTACCCCGTTCGGCATGATCCTTGTTGTAAAGGCATTTGCAGAGAGGAGAGTCTTATTAAAGTGGGACATGTGTTGGAAACAGCAATGAAGGGACTTGGGCAAATTCGACCTTTGTCGCGGTTTTTATTTAAATCAACGTCAACGAACCACCGAATTCCCAATAAAGCGTATTCTAAATAGAATTGTCAGGATGATTCTATACACATGTTGCAATTCCTCTATAGGCATGGTTGTACATGATACAGTAAATACATTTTTTTGAAAACAATTAAACCTAAAGTACAACAAAACACATCACCCACGTTAACATCCTTCATTCAGTCGTCAGAGCACTTCCTTACATCGACTTCAACTCCATCCGCCTTTAGTTCCTGAATTATGTCTGTAGCAACTTCCACCGCCTTCCAAACAATGTGAATGTCAAATGAAACTTTTTAATGGAGGGAAAACTTAAATTGAGACTCCATACCTGAGGGTGGGCTTCATTGAGGCGAAGTTCCTTCAACTCTCCCATCCGTCTGAAAACATGGTAGAGAGTGAGTGGGGTGAGGACACGTTCGAAATGTGTGGACCCTCCAGTCACGTCCAGCCTTTTCAGCTCTGCGAAAAGGAAGACAAGTATTTAGACAAGGTTTTTTCTGAGTAACTTTCCATGATCCTTCTTACTTTTCAAATTTTCCAGTCCAAACAGAGGGCGGTCAACAACGGCGGGTTCCCCCTCTTCCACCCTTAGTGGTAGTCCACACAGGATGGCCTCTAAGTCAGGATGGACAAAAGGGATTAAGCCCGCATGAACTAACTCCCAGGTCAGTTTTAGCACCTCCAATTCCGTCATGTGGGTTAAGAGGTGGGCCAATTCGCTCTCAAAAGACCAATTGACCTTCAAGTGAAGAACCGTCAGGTTCGGAAATAGGTGACGAAGGATGTCGAATCGAACAATGGACTCTCCGGGGTAGGGTCGGATGGTGATGGATCGGACGCCCTGATGATGTGACAGACGGAAAATGTCCTCAGGGTTCGTCATTTCTGGTAGGTCGATGGATGCATCGCCGCATCGATGATTCAGTTCCAGGTGATGCAGACTTGGGAACTTTCCGATCCATCCGAATCTCGAACGAGGAGACACGTCCGTCAGCAGCCGAGTCACAAGTGGGAACAGGGGGAAAGTGGGATAGGCGTTCTGGTAAAGGTGCTCCAAAACCCTCATCTGAAGCGTCCTCAAAGTTCCGGCTTGACGGCGGAGTAAAGCAAAAACGTCATTCGTGGATGATTCGCAATGCATGGGATGCCAATATTCTTCAAGCTGGAAATGGCAGTTACTCAGAACCCCAAAGTCCACTAAAGTCAATAGCAAAAAAACATACTTATCTTAGATACCGATGGACCATTACTGTAACAATGACAAGGAGACGATTTCGGAAAAACAATAAAGCGGTGTGAGAACCTGCAAACATCAGCCAAATTCCGAGCCTTTTCAAGGAGCTGGGAAATGCACGAATTACGTCGCTCATTAACATCGCTTGGCGTGCACCATCGACGGCAAAAAGAATGGCTTGATGATACCAGGTCAGTCCCTTCGCCCGACTGATGAGTTCCTTGACAAGGATCGTGGCTGCAATGTCGAGCCCTCGTGGTGGGGGGAGCTCCAAGTCACCTCTTCCCACCTCTATCTCCCTCAAGGCGGGGAAGGCGAGGCCCTCCCACCCTCCTTCCAACGCACGGATGACTTGCGAGACTTGGTTTGAGTAGGAGCCAGGTTTAGACGCCAGCCATCGGAGTCGAATGCCTTGGACCCAGGGGGCGATAAAACGGAGGAGATCCATCGTTGGAAGAGGAGGTCTATGTTAAGGTCAATTCGAGTGAGGGGCATCCCTGCGGCTGACTGGAGGGCTGGTGTCATAGCCTGGATGAAATCAGTCATGGAGGTTGCCTCATGATCTTCAAACCTGGCAACCACTTCTTCCCTTGAACGAAGTTCCTGCGTGGCTATCGGACCCCAAGCCCTACACACCCTTCGAGACGTCAAAAGATCCTGGTTGGCAGAGAAGGAAAATACCTTCTGCAACACCTGTTTGTGGAGAATGAATAAAAGTCTCATTAAATGGAGGTGCTAACTTACAATGCAACTTGTTTTGGTGACAACGGCAAAAAATGGGTAATTATGAGTCACACTTATTGGTCGGTAACCTTATAATTTGGGTCTCAATCCAAAACATAGGATTATCATATAGTAAGGCCCCATTGTTAATTTTTATGGGCTTTTTAAAAATCGTAAATGAGGGGTTCTTTACCAGATCTACAAGGAGTGGGTGGACGCCATTATTATTCCTGTGGTCGTCATATGGATTGGGTAGAACTTCCGAACCGACTCCCTCCATCCTTCGCTGCTGTTGTTGGTGGAACCGCACACTGAAAATTAAGAATGGAAAAAGAATCAGGCCGTGATGACAACGACAAGCACAACTTTCCTTCACGACATGACAGAGGGTACTACTAAAACTTTCTACTCTCTTTTCGGCTCTCGTATTTTGTTGTCATGCATGGGAGAGATGGCACAGGTAGGATGTAGGATGATGGCTCAAAAGATCCTTACAGACTCTGACATGACAAATTGTATACCACTATTCCTACCTTCCTCACTCACGTTTACCGTTTCATTCAAACAATGTCAACTGTTTCTTACCTGAACACGCCACACCTGTGATTGTCTTGTGATTAATATCCACGTCAGGATGACTGCATCCAGACATGCCAAAACTCGACGTTATTCAGATTACCCAGATGCCTTTACTACATGGAACGATGTTGGAAACTCTGTCACTTATTTTTCTCCATTGAATCTTCTTAATCTGTATCAAAAGTATAGAACTTTAGAAGGTTCCATTGTGAGAATATGAATAGTAGATTGCAATTCGCATAGAATCCTCTTTACAGCAGAGAGTGGGGAAAGCTTTATTCAGATCTTTTTGTAAACAGCTAAACCAAAACTCCTGTCAACCTCCTACAATGAACGTTGGAGAATACAAACAAGTTAACACCCAACCCAAATGTTATCGATAGCCCACTGATAATTGAGAACAGAGACACCTGGTTTTCAGACGAAGAGGAATCAAAAATTCTTGGTATTGGAATTGGAACCAGATCGTTGGGAAGGCCCACAGAAAAGTATATACATTTTTAAGCCATCTCATACCACGCTTTGAACTCTAGGGTGTTCAGATAAGAAACGGTTGCTGTTGTTTGAAGGCAACGGTACACCTGCACCTGAGGAAGAGAGACGCTGTATCGTTTGAATATATCCTTTTTTTGGCATTTTTTTCATCCTACCTGTGTCTCCCCCCCCTCCCCCTATTCAGTGTTAGTGTGAAAGTCTAGCATTTCAGAATATAAGAAAAGTGAGTGGAATTCTTTTGTAAAATTCAGTAGTACCCACTTCCACATCCTCAAGGAAAGTTGTGGTTTTTATTGCCTGACCGTTTCTCCGTTCCTAATTAATTACCACTTAATCCCTGTTCTACCAACTACCTCAAGGATGCAGAGAGTTGGTCCTCAGATTCGATCAAATCCATGTGGCGACGACGACGGGAATGTTAATGGCGTCCACCCACTTCTTGTAGATTTGGTAAAGAACTCTCATTTTTCAGACAAACTTACAATGGAGCCTTTTTACATGACAATGCCAAGTTGGGATTAGGATCTCAATTTAGCAAAGTAACATTAATGACCGTACAATACATGTGGTTGTTCGTGGGGATGATTAACTATTATGTACCACAAGAATTTTTGTGGCTGTCTGTCGCCATAAGAAGTTCCATTGTAAGTTAGTAAGTGAAATTATTGAGGCTTTTATACTCCCTCTCACAGGTGATGCAAAAGGTATTTTCCTTCTCCGACGTCCAGGAGCTTTTGGCGGCCCGAAGGGTGTGTAGACTTTGGAGTCCCTTAGCCACGCAGGAGCTTCGTTCCAGGGGCGAAATGGTAGCTAGGATTAGAAGTGCTGACAATAGTGACGAAGCCTCCATGACTGACTTCATCCAAGTCATGACACCAGCCCTGCAGTCAGAGGCGGGGATGCCCCTCACTCGGATTGACCTTAGCGTGGACTTCCTCCTGGTGGCCCTCCCAACGACGCAGCTCCTCCGCTTCGTCGCCCCCTGGATCCAAGGAATTCGACTTCACTGGCTTTGTTCTGAGTCCATCTCCTCATCACACCAAGTCTCGCAAGTCATCCATACGCTGGAAGGAGGATTGGAGGGCCTGTCGTTCCCTGCCTTGAGGCAGTTGGCGTTGGGAAATGACTTGGACCTCTACTCGACGAAACGGCTTCATTTTGCGGCCATGATCCTTGTCAAGGGACTCATCAGTGGGGCGAGGGGACTGACGTCATATGACCATGCCTTTCGCTTTGCTGTCCACGATGCCCGCCAAGACAAGCTGACCTGTGACGTTATTCGAGCACTTCCTCCCTCCTTGAAAAAGCTCGGATTTTGGCAGGGCTCTTCAGGTACTTCTCGATTTTCCTAAGTCATCTCCTTGTCATTGTTTGCAAAGTCCTGTTCCATCGTGGTCTAACAAAAGTCTTTTTTTGCTCTTGACTGTAGACAGCTTTGGGGTCCCGACTAATTGTCATTTCCAGCTTGAAGAATATTTGCATTGGAAGGACCGCGAAACCCATCTCTCCTCCATGCATGACATTCTTTCCTTCCTGCTCTGCCAGGTGGGAACTTTGAGGAAGCTTCAGCTGAGCTTTTTGGACCACCTTTACCACACCACCTATCCTGCCTTCCCCATGTTTCCACTTGTGACTCGGTTACGAACCAAAGTGTCTCGCCGATCGAGATTCGACTGGATCGGAAACTTCCCAGCACTGCACCACCTGGAGCTGGACCATCGATATGTGGATGAATCCATTGATCCACCAATAATTAATAACCTTGAGGACATTCGCCTTTTGCTCCAGCATCAGGGCGTCCGATCCCTCAGCATCCGACCTCAGAGACGAGTGGCCACTGTTGAGTTCAACATCCTTCGTCACGTATTTCCCAACCTGGCAGTTCTTCACTTGACGGTCAGTATTTGCTTAGAGGGGGTGGTGGCCCAACTTTGTACTCACATGACGGAATTGGAGGTGCTTAAACTGACCTGGGAGATGCATCGCGGTGGTGACTTCGCACTTGTCCATCCGGACCTAGAAGCCATTCTGTGTGGACTTCCTCTAAGGGTGGTACAAGGTGAACAAGTGACTGACCTCCCTGTGTTTGGACTGGCAAATTTGAAAAGTAAGAAGGGTCATAGGTGAGGAACGCATAGAAAGGAGTTTTTCTAAACGCTTTTCTTTCTTTTCGCAGAGTTGAAAAGACTGGACGTGTCTGGAGCATCCGTACATTTTGAACTTATCTTCACGCCAGCCACTCTCTTCCACGCATTCAGACGGATGGGAGAGTTGAAGGAAATTCGTCTCAATGAGCTCCAACCTCAGGTATGGGTTTTCAATTTCCTTCACTACAAACATTCAATATAATTTTGGCAGGCGGTGGAAGTTGTTTCGGACATCATTCAGGCACTAAGGACGGATGGGATTGAAGTCAGCGTTAAGGAAGTCCTCTGTAACGACTGAATGAAGGATCTTTGACGACGTGTAAATTTATATTTATTCAAATACTGGATTGACTGATTAGATATTCAGAAATCGTAGTAAATAAATTTTATGATTATTCGATGTTTCGATTCTTAACTAACGATACATTTGGTGACTTCAGGAGGTTTGATAATGTAATTGGCTATTCAGTGATAAATGATATTCCAGTTTAAGCGGGCCTAGCAGCTTACGTCGGGCCTGCATGTTGACGTTATGGGATCAAAGAAAGTTCCCTCAGGGCATCTAAAGGAATATTGATCAACCAAAATTAATATTGTGAATTATATTTTTAAGCGTATGAATTACTTATGAATTGAGGTCTGAAATCCCGCGCAAATGATGTACATCGTGCAGTCAGCTGGATGTGGGTAGAGTCCATCTGCCTTATCTACGCAGAAGGACTCGTAGCTCTCGCACTGATCGGCGGGAGCGTAGTCCTTGTCGTAGTCTGGATATTTGATGCGGAAAGTGATAGGACCAACCGCACCTGCTCGACTTCTGCAAAGGCCATCATGTTCACCGTACCGTCGGAGCGATTCCAGCTCCCTTTTGAATTCCTCGGTCCAGTTGAATTTAGTGTTTAGGACTTCCTCTAAATCTCCTGCTAGCTCAGGCGGTGCAGTAATGGTAATCGTTTGTATGCCGACGGGATGGTTTGTGCTACATAGAATAGTACAGATCATCGCAGTCGAAACTCATCCAGAAAAGTTATTTACGTTTGAAAGTTGGTGGCACCAAACTCGCGAATTGCAGTGGTTAGGCCGTACCGAGATCCACAAAAGTCAATATCAATTTTTGGGTAGTACCAAAGGAATGACTGTATTATTGGGATAGAAACTGTCTATTGAAACTAATCGTAAAATAACTACACCTTACTTCACACATTTCGTCCCGGGTTCCTAATCCCGCTATTACCACATTCGGATATTTCCAGACCGTGCTGTACGTACATTCTGTGACAATAGACAAACGTCAGCGGCAATGCGATACGGTATAGCTTTCGGTAAACAGAGACAAGTCATTTTTGGATATACTCACCGTACGTTAAATGATCCCCTGGCATCACTGTCCTCCATTCACTCAGCGGCTTGTTTAATTGATAGTTAAAATCGTAATGGTTATCAAAGTCCAACCATGGTAGTTCCTCCCCATTCCGGAACTGCCTCAGTTTTATCTTCCTTCCGGATAGATGGGCGTGGAGTAGGGAATTAAATACTTGGATGCCATCTTCCGGAAATCGTCGTGAGGTGCACTCCCCACCGCAGTGTCCAACTACTACAAAGTCGTCAATGTTTGGAGGAATGTGGTAGGTTGGATACACATCGTGGCCGACGGTCATTATGCCGGCATCCTCCTCTCTACAAACAAAGGATGTGCGATAAGGATTTCTGTGTACCGTAACATGCTACGCGAGATGTCATCAGGTTTGGTAGATAATCTGTTATATCACCTTATCTCGTTCGTATAGTAAAATGAGACACCAGTCTTAAATTTGACTCCACTATCTCTCCTCGGATTGTCATAGTGAATCTCCAACATGTAGAAAGCCGATTCACCTTGCTGTTCACCTTCTCCAATTGGATAGCCCACGTGTTCAGGAAATACCATTTTCTACATCACAACATAAATTGTTTTCTTATGTCATCATCTAATATGACATCTGACCTCTCCTCCTTTAGCCCAAACGTAAAGGTACTCCTGACAATAATTCCGTTGCCGTGAGGATTGACTCCCGTAGCAATAATTCCCAGGGTAACCCTGGTCTACTGTATAATTGCCAATAAGTTCCTCCAATGTGGAATTGGAGTTGGATGGGGCGTAACAGTTGAATAGGATGAAATGATGTGTATGCTCCAGAGCCAATTGACTGGTTAGAATGGCGTCAAACTGTAGTAAATAAATTAACAACAATTTTGTAAATTGCAAAATTGAGCTTACCGCAACAATCTGATGCTTCTCGTGAAGCAAGGGTCCACGATGGAAACTACACCAGTAGGCCGTATCCTCTTGTGGCATTTCCATGTCAATGGTCATATCGTGGCGCTCGAAACTATTGAAATTGATTGAAAGTGTGAAATTAGCTATAGCGTGAAATATAGTATTTCACACATACGCAGAAAGGTCTACATCCGGGTTAGCTGCTCCCAAAAGGAAAATTGATTTTGTACCCTTGCGTTCCTCATGGTATTCCAAACTGTCGGTAGTCCCCAAAGCCCAAATGAGACGGTTTGTGTCCACCTAACAAGAGATTTAATACATTACGAAATAGTGGGAAAATGACAAACAAATTCTGCGTACCCCAATAGGATAATCTTGTTCATCACATGTATTTAGTAGCCTGGACATTTTGAGGTAAGTATGTGTCCCATTTTCAGATGCTTCATGAAGATTCCAGTCATCATGATCGTCAGGATAGGGAGCGGTAGGGGCGACGCCGTAGAGATCCTTGTTCCGAAATACGGAAAAATAAACTCAACAATAGTTAATTGAGTTTACCTGATGATAAGCCGACCCATTGTCATGCACCCCTCCCACGAATATGTCCGCACCTGTCATTCCACCATTTGGAGAAATACCAAAACCCACGAACCCAATAGTTGCAGCAGTTAGTTCAAATGTAATAAGGTCCTCAACTACGGACCAAGACAACCAAACCTTTCCTTCTCCATCCAATTGAACCCAGTGTGGCTCATCTTGCCCCCGAACGAGGACCAAAGGAAGGGCCGGTATAAGCACTGGTACAATACTTGTAATCATGTTGAATAACCTCATGATTTTTGTGACCCGGCTGGAGCGTGAACAAAAGCTCATTAATGAATGGTTATAGCATAGACATAAAGTTGGATAAAATAAGCACGAGACACAAGAATGGTTTTGTGATAAGTGTTGAAAAACTGATATCACCAGTGGCGTATTGGGAAACATGGTATTGTTCTTGACAATCTTACTTCGGACTAAAATTGATGAGTAATATTAACAGTGAAGTTGATGCATGAGTGAGGCAAATGGACATTCAACATTATGGCAGCATGTAGTTCTCGTGCAATCTGCTGGAATTGAAATTTGCATACCTGAAACCACGGTGATTGACATTCTGCATACATAATACCGATATGATTCCGATAAATGTTGTCTTTTCTTCGCTTTTCTAGGAATATAGTTTTGTGTTCTCGGCCTCTACGACTTTATACGGCCAGATCGGTATTGTAGAATAGATGCAAACAAAAAAGGTAGCTTTCGCCGACAGCAAAAATTAATATGCGTCCTCCAACTATCGTCCGTCATTGAGTGTAAAATAATTTTTATCAGAATACCGGTTTTTAATGTTTGCAGGGTGCCACACTAAGGGCTTCCCATCATGCTTGAGAATATTCCATTTGGAAAATGTCCCGGTCATAACGCAAAGGAAGTACGAGGACCAACATACTCATGCTTCGCCACTTTCCCCGATGCAACGTATTCGCCTCACCGGTATATCCGAAATGGCTCATTTGGAACCTCTCTACCACATTCCCCAAACATTCAGCCATTGAGTTACATTCCTTGTCAATCTCATTGCTTGGAAACCCATTGAAATTCGAATCCATGCAGATAGAAACCAAGGTGAATTCACACCTTCTTTCCTTTAGTTTTATTGTCGAAGGGTCGTATTTCCAGCAATTATTATTCTCTGTTCCTTCACTGGATTCCCAAATTGTGGTTGGTGCCCGGGAGTATCCAAACTCATACTGTTTCCCTCCTAGAATGACCATTTGCCAACACGGTGGGTCGCTTGGATTGCTATCGTCCAGAATTCGATGCAAAAGTGGACTCTCCGAGCTACCCCAAACCTCCCACGACGACTGTGAATCGGGGATAGAGGGGAAGGAGGAAATAAGTTAAGTAAATACTAATTTCGTCTACCACCTTTTTCTGCAAAGCAGGTCCCACTATTTTTATAAATTGAAGGTTCTTTCTACAAAGCATTTTTAATAAGTGCATGAAGCAAAATGCAGACACATCTTCGTACCGACCACGCCTGAACATAAGTAAATGCCACGTCGGCTGGACCTACACAAATAACTCCAGCGATTGCAATAAGATTTCTAATTGCCAGAAGGATGTTGATTGAGCTTCATGAAGAACCTTGGAACAGACCAAATCAATACATTACCATTTTTTTCGTGTCTATTTGTTCTATCCAGTATTATTGTTGTCATCATGCATGAAATTGAGTTCTTGCCAATCTCGAAAAAGTTGATAAGAAAAGGCTAGCAATTGTATGGATTCACTTTAGTTGGATGAATGGTGTCGAAGGCCATTTTGCACAAGAGAGGAAACCAAATACTCGTGGATCACCAAAATAAATCAAATGCTTGCCTAATACGGTATTGACGTAATTTTCCCAGACTAGACACGATCTTTCCTGGTTAAACTCGCAGTGCCGTATTGGAACGAAGATGTACACAGGCCCGACTTCGTTTATTCCATTCCCTTGTTACAAGTTGACTTTGAAAAATTAAGATTCCATCATTCACATTTTGTACATGCGAGCATGTTTGTTGATTTATTTATTCACCTAGCAACAGCTGCCTTCAAAATAATCGATACATTTTTATATTTTATTCACATCATTCAAATTGTAACGTATCATCGTCACAATCAACTTTACTTGCACATTTCAGTGAAGTAACCTTATACCCAGGTTAAGTAAGTATTCAAAATGAATCAATAATCTCAAATCGATCATTTGGAATTACTTATGGACATGGAGCTAAACAAAGTGCTCAAATTTTCATGTTGAAAACCCTGGAAAATATAAGTTCTCCAGATAGGACGAGTGTTATGGTTGTATCCACAAATTGTTGGAAGAAAGCTGCTGTTGTTTCTCTATGGTAGTGGTAGAAATGACACATACCAGCATTGGATGAGTCCAGGATGACTGGTATCCCTGTGTATATCCTTAGGCTCCATCGTGATTTTTCAAGGGTTCTCAGATATTTTGAATTAGGGAGCCCAGCTGCTGTCCCTTCAGCGTTCTTGTGAACTGTTTCACTCAATTGAAACACTTTGGCTAACATAGGAATTATCACGCCAAAGGCAATGGTTAACAGTATTGATAAAAGTATTAGGAACAGATAGAGGAGAAGTGGTGTTATGGAGTACAGCCTAATCACTACAAACAACCCTCCAGTTAAACAAACATAGCCAAAGTAGCAGATACAGGCGGTACCGCAACTCAACAACGGTTCAAAGTGGTTTAAGAGCATTCGAAGTTGTGAGTATTTCCTTCTTTCCAACAATGGGTTCAAGTACGCTGCAACCAAAGTAAGAGAGGGTTTTGCCAGCACGTCTAGTGGGTCAAGAACAAGTTGAATGATAACAACACCGGCACAAATCGTTAGATTGAGGTCTCTACATATTTGCGTTGTGGTAATGAGGTAAACAACTGCACGCAGAATCAGAAATGGAATGCCTCCATCCCACCCCAGTACATATCTTCCAAACATTGCCAATGGATCCAAGTCCCAAAACAGAGCAATCATTACAAGTTGAATTGGGAACACAAAAAACAGTAGGGAAACCACACACAAAGAGGTGCCCATTACATCAAAGGGCTTTGATCCGTTCTTCCCAATGCCAAATCCTCTTCCTACCCACAGATTGTATACAATCCCATTTTAGTAGATCATTAAAAATATGAATTTCTTAAACAAACCTTTACGAACTCTCATGGATAGATACTTCAGTCTTTCAAATACTAACACAACTTCCTCCCCCCAATACACCTGCGCAACAGCAAATGAGACACCAAATAAGCCACAAAACAAAGTTCCAATGTTGCATCCAATCTCCAAAATTGTCCACTCTATTGCACCGTGAAATGCCATAAAGAACACTACCAAAGCTGGAATAAGGATAAAAGCTGGTGTAAAAAGGAAATTAACAATCCGCCAAAATAGGAATTTAGGTCCCTTTATGTTATAAGTAAAGAGCCCTTGCTTTGCCACATAATTAAAAGGCATTCTCCATCGCAAAGTATCTGCAGCTTCCAGGATTGCTAGACTCCTCCACATTCCCGGGGTAACCAGTGACATATTGGCTACGGTGAAATTTGATTTACCAATAGACTTATATGGTTCTAGGTTTTGTAGCTCTGGCCGGAGAGAACTGAATATATGGATTTTTTCGCTTATAAAAAACTTCTTGTTTGGGTATCTTTTGTCCGCGGTGGAAATACATAAAAAGGGGGAACCGTGATGTATTATGTATGTATCCTAAAGAACTGTTCAACTATACGAATAAGGTCAAAGTTAATGGGACTTTTAAAACAGAAAAGACATGTCTTGAATATTGTTAATTTTCCAAATTGTTCTCATTACCTACTGGGATATATGTTATTTTTCAACGTAGCCAAACACAATTGGTTTTTTAGCCAAAAGCAATTACATGTTTTTATCTTTATCTATCAAGTACCTTACCGCCGTTAAGAACAGGACCTACCTGGTCTGATTGTGAGATACTTTTGCCCTCACCTACATCAGGGACTTTAGGACTCATAATTGTTTACTCTCGCAACTTCATCTCATATTCATACTATAAGTACCAGCGTTGTAGGGATAAGCTGTACGTATAAGTAAGCTGCTCTATTGAAAGAAAGTTTCTATCTGCTATACGACGATGATGAAAAGCCGTTCAACTCAGAAAGTACAGTACGATGTATGAGTAACCAATCTGTCGGATAAATCGGGGCTACCCATTGACAAATTTTACCCCTCCTTCATGCATGAATCAAAGCGAGCCCAGAGTTTTTAGGGTGACAGATTTTTTGCTTCCTTTGTACCCTCTGTCTCTGTCTCTCTCTCTCTGCTCGCTTTTACTTGTGTCTCTTTCTGATATTTTCACATTATTATCTTTTATATATAAGTCTCCATTTCCAACTCATATGTGTATAGATATATCACGACCAAGACTGGAAGGGGGAAATGAACAGTCGGCAGTTGACTATTTCCTCATCCGCATACCAAACAAGCAACGATAATATTGTAAAATATTAATTCCTTGTTGTCCAAAGTTTTGCACATTGACGTATTTTAATTGCATTAATTTCTGTACACCAAACTTACACCCATCCTTCAAGAAACGATACATAAATAACATGTTGGAGGGAGAGACTACCGAGAATTGTATGGAGAAGGAACAAGGTAAAAAAGGCAAATCAAAATGTTCATATCAGTTAATTAATTGTATGTTAGTTACTTTACTTATTGACCCATGTGACAAGTCCATATTTTGAAAAAAAGCACTGTTTCACACAAATTTACCATAGACAGATTTTTGGATATATTGCTTGAGCAATTCATTTCAAAGCTGTAGGATTTAGTATCAGCTATCCAAGAAATATGGGGGATACGGGGAGACTTACAAGGGTACATTTCGGGGTGATTCTGGAATTTCCTAACCAAACTTTCTGGAGTGGTAGGCCCTTGTGAAGGATGAAGGGTCACATATATACGTATATTTCTTTCCCATGGGCCTTTTCAGGGCCCGCAAAAGAAACAATTGGAAAATTTCCCTATGGCACATAACGTTATGAGGGGTTCCGAATTCTTAAAAAAGTGAAAAAAAGTGAAATCCTCAAAAAGTCTCAAAATGAACATTGCTAAATATTGGCAGAAAACCCTAATTCTCTATTACGAGGTATTGGGAGAATTCACTTTTTCTCCGTGGAGAAATTCACCTTGGTCACTAACATTTTTCTTCGTCCCGTCCCTTAAAGGGCCCATGGGAAAGAAATATATATGTGACCCTTCATCCCTCCCAAGGGCCTTTTGGTTAGGAAATTCCAGAATCACCCCGAAATGTACCCTTGTTAGCACAGTCAACCTTCTAACAGTTTTTTTCAAAAAGTGTAATTTAATTTAGACCATCAAATTTGATACTATGACCTACATTACTTCTTCGACATAAATTGTATTTCACATCACCTTGACCGTTAAACACAATGCCTATTACTTAATGTTTACAGGTGATGGTCCATTCTCCAAAGAACACCTGGGGCACAATGTTACAAATACTGTGGAGTCAGCGAGTACCCTTGTACTAGGGAATCCAGATGTAAGTGGATAGTTCTTACAATGAGCCGTTGTAATGTGACAAATACAGACTTTTGTTAACGTGTGTAACACTAATTAGTGACATACACAAGCCTCAATATTTTTGACAATGGTGTTTCTGATACGAGTAATCGCGCTTCACAAAAGTCTGCAAATTTTCACACCAAAGCTTCCATTGTTAGTTCCAGCTACTCTCATATGTCAACCTTGGTTATTTCAATGTTTTAGCTGCTTCAAATAATATTGGCAAAAGTCAAGCAAGACCATGACATTGCCACCGTCCCTGATTCCGAGACGGAAAATCCATTCCTACCCCTTCGCCTGGTCTCCAGCTCCTTCAACCATGCCGTCCTTAACATGCCTTTCCCCCCTCCAATCAATCTAAATATGTTCCTTGCTCTCCCTGAAGAAGCATGTGGGGGAACTGGAGA
>JAQGCL010000123.1:0-22373 GCA_034699605.1 Isotomiella paraminor | reverse complement strand
TTTATTCTTGATCTGGCTCTTTTGCTTGAATCCATCATGAGATATTCAAACCTGCAAAATTGGATATGACGGCCAAAGTAGGCAGAGGAAAAAGCATTTATCAAATCCTCAATTAGTACAGCTGTTATATCAAATTTATGATCCATGCAAATTGCACTTTGGCGTCCAGGCCATGAAATTTGTTTTCAACGTGTTCACTTTTCAATTGTTTGATTTAGATAAATCAATTTTCATTTTAAGCCAATTAAGCATTTTTAGTGCATATCAAATGCAAAGCTGTGTGCAAAAAAACGTTTCAGTGCTTCAGTGCAGTGCTTCAGGGCTTCAGTTCAGCGCTTCAGTGCAATTTGTGGCTCATTCAATAAGACAAATATGATAATTGAATATCGAGTTAAAGGATGCTTGAAAGCATATCCAGCCGAAAACCTCGTTATGCAAAAGGCGCTGTATGCTTAATTCATTATTCTAGCAAAAATGCAGCGAGCAATCCAGTATTGCTTTTTATTCTTGATTGACGCAAGAAATGGGTAAATCAATTAAGCATCAAGTCTTGGTGCTTTTTGCTGTTCTATGGTGACACTTGCTTAACTTTTGTCTCAATATCATACTTGTTTTAAGGATGTCCATTACTTGTTGGTTTCTATCTTGTAACTATCTTGTTTTAACTTAATGGTCACATATAATCTTGGCGTCCAGAACCATCTATTGTAAACCTAGATGTGGTTGCAATTTCATTCCTTTCTGACATAAAGGCATACTTCTCGTTTCTATCGGTTTTTTGGTTGCGTTTTAGAACTGCAATTTCAGTGACTGAACGACTATTTTTAAGAATTTAGTTCTTCACAATTACCTTGTTTCATTCCCTACTTGAACGTAGCGTGGCACTTAATGCACTTGTTAGGCAAACATTACGATATACAAAATGCACGAACTAAACAGGGTAAAAAGTGAATATAGCGAAAAGCAAAAAAAATGCTTCAAAGCATATCCAGGAAGCCACTCTGTTTGCCAAAAACTGTTGTAGCGCATGATACGGTCCTCTTCAACTGTTTAATTGAAACAACATTGATGTAAACAATTAGGGCGTCCTGGACCACCATTCGTAGACCTGAATAAAAATTATTATTATTGGTACAGGTGGAGTCCACAATAATTTTCATCAATGATTCTCTATTAAAATAGTTCAGTCGTTCCTCTGTGTGTCGACCTTGCCTAAAGTATTACGTAATAAAAGTGACAATGCCTTATTTCAAATGCCAAATTACCCGACATTTTCGAAATGACCGGTTCAAAGGACATGGACAGAATCTTGGGTTGGCTATCCAGTTGAGGTAAGAGACAAGAGAAAATTCATTTTTTAAAAGCATTTGAGGATTGGATGAGAAGATACACCACACCTGCTCCACCTCTGCCCTCTTTTCTTGCTCACGCCAAATATTTTTTTGAATTTTGAAAAACGAAAAGAGTTGCAATTAAGGGAATTGTTGGGGAAACATTTGTAAGTTATCTGGCATACAGTAGAGAGCCAATTAAGCCAAAAGCAAAAACCCAGCATAGACTCCGGCTTTAAAATCTGACTTTATCCAGAAAGCAACTGAGTTTGCATAAAAAGCTTTCGTGGTATGCATGGCTCAATTAAGCATAAATGTACCGCATTCAGTATGCTTTTTATGTTTGAATAAAACAACTTACAACTTGAATAAAATAAACAATAAAACAAGAATTTTCCGGATTTTTGCTCACTGTAGGAACATAAACTATCAAGGCGACAATGGAGACAGATAAAGCTCCATTTTTGAGAAGCATTTGAGGAGTATAAGAGCAGAAAGGAACTTTCTCTGTCGCATGGTATTGCTTCTTGGAACACGTTCCGTGATTTCCAGGGCAATTGTGTGGTAAGCGTTTTTTTCATGCTTTAAAATACCTTTTTTTACGTGAATCCCATTTTGCTATATCGCAACACTGGGATAAATTGCCACAGACGGCCTTCAAATCCACAATCATCAACAATTCCCTCATCAAATCTCATGAAATTAAAATCGTTTTAAAGTGGAAGAAAGTAAGAAGGCAGGAAAAGAACAAGTGGAAAGTGGGTAGAAGAATATGAAATTAATACAGAGTTTAACGACCGCGCCTCAGCTTTTGACTCTTGCACTTCGCATTTTCTTCATATGTCTTCCATGAGATCGATTAAAAACTAATTAAGAGATATGCAATTCGCTTGAATAAAGTTATTGGATTGTTTTGTCCATACCTTGACATAAATTGGTAAACAAAAAGCACAACATGTGATATGCTAAACGAGGCTTTCGAAATAAAAACAATACGTCTATTTACAGCAACAAAACAAAAGCAACCTATCCAGCGTTCAGTATTGCTGTATCAGAACACCTGTTAGATTGTCATCAGTATTTGTGCGATTAGAGAATGCAAATGAATTAATTGTTATGAATTAAACACATCGAAAAATAATTCGCCCTTTCGTCCATAAATGGAATGAACCTTTCATTTGTTATGGACGTCTAAATTATTTCCCTCAGCTCTAATTTATTTTCCTCAGATGTAACTTTGAATGCAACTGCATTTGGGCAGCACATCCATTGATAATTAGCTACCGTTTAATCCAGCTTGTGCTTTTTGGAACAATCATCAAATAGAGATTTCTATAAAAATTCTTAATTGTCATATCCCTCAAAATTACAACAACTAAATTTCATAATACGTATACATTCTAGTGGAACCATTGGGAAAACCTGAAGGAAACGAGTCAAGTGAAACAATAAGGGATTCCACATGGTTTCCAACCAAAAATGGTTTCGAGTTTATGCCAAGAATTCTAGAAGACATTTTGTGAGGTAGTTTTTGGTTGGTTGGATTTGAATTGGTACGTCTGGACGCCAAAACGGTTTATTTCAATTCGTCAAAAACTTGAAAAATATAAATTTCCTTTCGCATTTCTATTTCCATGACAAATTCATGTTGTGAGTAGATATGCACTTCTAACTTTTTAGGAAACGTTGTTAAACTGCCAAAATCAGAATCAGAACGGGCACAGCTTTTCCACGCCTCCGGGACTCTTAATGCTATAAAGTTTGTACCAAAACTCATGGATTTTGTTATGAATTGGCAAAGAAAATATTACGACAAGAGTTGTAACTCTACCATCGGAGGTTCCCTGCAAACATTACCGATGCAACAGATTCAAATTTCAATAATTTCCAAATACGCGTTTTATTGATCTTGTAAAACCGTCACGATATAAATTGCAACTGCAGGGATAATTTGTAAAAAGGCGAAGAAAGAAGACACAGACAGTTTGCTTTCAGAGTTTAAAAGTTCTCAAATTGCTTTTCCTATTGGTACAATTTTTTGATTTGCAACCACATCCGTTGGGACAGCAAGGGTTGCGAGGTTCTTTTCTGCATTCGCAAGTTGTACATCTACTGCAGGTTGAACATCGAGTAGTTCCCTCCCTTCGCTTACACCTAATCACATAGACATCGTCCTTGGCTCCTTCTTTGTTTCCTTGGAAACAACGTTGTGCATGGTTGGTTCCTTGAATTTGTAATAGCTCTTGCTCGTGCTTAGAATCCAATCCTACGAAAGCATAATACATGATACCACGTTTACCCGCGTGAGCATGCCCGTTCCGTCGTTGGTGTCTAAAATACGACATGTAAAATGAAATTCCAACATAGCTAACAATTCAATGTGTCGAATGCGCATACATATTTTTGGTCTGACCGACATAAGTACAAATCCCCTGGCCCTTCGCCAAATCTAAGGTTTTCTTTAAAGCGTCGATCGATTTTACATCTTCTAGTTGAATTTTTTTGTCTAAAAGTGCATTTTTAAAACCCACACTTCGTTCGGCCGTTAACGATGCTCCTCCTTTATTGATGCCTACCGCAGACCCCCCGCTGCCCTCCTCTGTTAAAAACGGGCAAGTTGAGTTGGTCCAATCTTCAACGCCTTCCCCTTCAAATTGACAGTGGTTACAAATAAAAAAATTCATGGCGATTGGAGAGCCAGCCATTGTTTGCTGCGAAGGTGATGAAGACAAGTTCAATCTTCCCTGAGGAATTTCAATTAATTCTGAAGCAAAACGAGTCAAACAAAATGAAAATGCGTGATCCGAACAGAGTGAAGCTTAAAGTGTTATTGAGTCCTAAATGAACACCAATTTTGGTTCATTCTCCTTGAGTTGAATTTCCTGGTGATTAATGATGAATCCCTTTCTCTTTGTTTGTTGTAATCACCAGGAAAATTATCCATAGATCCATCGTTGTTGGCTTATGTATACTGATAAGGTGAAGGTCAGTGGCGAGGACACATTATCGGTTTCCCACTTCAAACAGAAGTAGCCTTGTCTTTTATCTTTTTCAATTTATCAAGAATTACACGTTGTAGGTCCACAACTTGCTTGGTTAAAAACATGAACGACTGAATGGACGTCCATGCAGTAGCTATTTGAATTCACTCTCCCAAGAATACAATGCATACAAATCCGCTGGTATACATAAAAGACTTCAAAACAATCTTTGGAAACATACAAATCCATATACTTTTGCATGTTTTCTTGTTACAACAGTTAAATCATCGGTGCAAGGCCTTGATTTTGTCATCGTCATGATCAACTGTAATCATCGCCGTTATGCTTCCATTCTCAGCAGTCCTTTCCTATAGCCGTCCCTTTATAAATCCCCACCGTTTCCAGTTAATATTTTCTGTAACTATCTCTTTAACTGTATGATCATTGATTTATCTTCTGCTTTTTATGCTGTATATTTGCTTTTTCCTGCAATCAAGCTTACAAAGCAGTGCTGGTTGCTGTTTAGCTGGTTGCTTTGTTGCTGGATTGAGGAATACAGCAAATGCCAGGGCTCTTTGGTTTAACACAGTTGCTAAATGGATGTGCTTTGAAGAATTTATGGAGCTGGAATGCAATGGCTGGACGTCAAATTTATTTAATTCCAGGCTCAGGCT
The DNA here is from genome assembly GCA_034699605.1 of Isotomiella paraminor. Lineage (NCBI taxonomy): Eukaryota > Metazoa > Arthropoda > Collembola > Entomobryomorpha > Isotomidae > Isotomiella > Isotomiella paraminor. Next base: position 17,387 of record JAQGCL010000123.1, on the reverse strand, counting down.
TATCATTCAAAGCAGCTCTGAGAATTAAAAAAAATGATAATCGTAATCGCGTGATTACTCTGTTTACTTTCATTGCTTTGTTCTTTTACTGCTTTTTTTGGTGCTTTATCCGCTTTTTTTCTACAAAGCATAAGTTAATTAGGCTAGGAAGCTAGCTAGGAAGCTAAGACTAGGAAAGGTAACTACTGAATACTTTTATTTTTTCTCCTTGTACAAAACAGTCCTAGACCAGTAAAGGCAATTCTTACCATATGCCAAACACAGAAAATTTAGAATTCAAAATCTATCAATTATCAATAATCTATCAATTATTGATGTCAATGTTTCTTATTTGAACAGTACTTCGTTGGTCTGCATTCGTGGGTAGATTCATTCACGAAAAGTCGATGCTATGATAATTCCCCTATGCATTTTTGTGTATTATATATTATGGCCTCATGCTATTTGCTTGATTTTCTATTTTGCGTCAATCTAGCATGAGAAGCGTGCTAAACGGCGGATTGGTTGTTGCATCAGTATAGTGATGTCATCATTTGCAACGATTGTTTGCTGTATCAGAATACTCCTTAAAAAATCAGGGCTGTATTTGTTCCCGAAACGTTTTACGTAATATTTAAGTGGGGACGACAAGGATTGACTATTTCCAATAAGATGCATCGAAACGACGTTTGCAATTTTCGGTGAAACGGTATACAATTTGTGCGGTGTTCCTGAAAATCAATAAAGTTCGGAAATATGAAGCTTGATCTGACGTTAAGACGTCGCAATTTTAATGTTCATTCATCTCGTCTCCCCTTTACAGAGACATCAATGGAAACTCCCATGTCATCACCAAAGGAACCATTCCTCAGAGGGACTTTTAGGGTAAGAAAGTTTGCACATGTCAAGGGAGGAGATGAGGGTCTTGCTGTCCTGGATTCCTTTCAAACGTGTACGTTCCTTTCCCGAAAATAAACTTTTCAACGGTTATTAATTAAGCAGTTGCATGAATTACGACGTGTCGGTATGATTATATTCGACGGAAATGTGAGCATGGCGATGTCTGACAGGTACGTTATTGCCTATATGTTCCCTGGAAAGCAGTTTCACGATTATGTTTATGTGTTGCATGTCCCAAATTTGTTGACGTACATATTTTCACTTTCCAATGTGGAGTGTTCGAATTGTTACACGCGTGGGTAGGACAGGAAAAGTGGAATGGTCAGTTGAAACGATAATTGTATCTGTGAAAATTTTATTGGGTAAATCGCAGGAATTACAAAAAAGTACAGGGACGAGAGATTGAGAGCTGCTTTAAATAATACGCAATAAAATAAATAATCCGTAGCTGCCTCTGTTCCAGCGAAAAAGCAACAAGCAATCCAGCTCTCAGCTTGCTTTTTAAGCTTGATGGAAGCAACAAAGAGACCAGGGGTACTGGCTATGCCTTTGCAGAATGAAAAAGAGAATATCAAGCAAACTCACATAATTTTTTATGAGAGAAAATACAAATTTTGGTTTCCCTTAATCAATTAGCAGATCATCGGGCACCGAGTTGCACATTGCGAATTTTTTGAAACACGAGAAATGCTTAACGAGAATCTTTTTCACTTTAAAATTTGATCCCATTGTCCAAGAGAATTCGACGCCCGTCAAATGTTTTCGGTGTGTTGAACTTTATTCAAAGATGAACCTTTCTCTCCTCCCAAAACCAAAGCAATAAAATCTTTGGCTTCACCCAAATGGTTAATGGAATGGCACTATAGCGCAACAAATGTAATGAATTTAAAGGGAGTAAGACGTCTTTGAATTCACCAATGATTTAACGTTGTTTTACGCCGTACAATTTCAGCCAAGTATTCATAAGACGAAAAGGCGAACGACGACGGAACTTCACTTTCTCTCTTTTCGCTGTTCTGCTCTATTGTTCCAAGTCACGCAAAACAGTAGATAATTATATGGAGAGCTTTCGAAATCGTCTCCTTTTACTCAGTTATATTAAGATACGAACAATGGGAAGCTTCGACGTCATTCAAATTTTTAGGGAATGCCGGACTCAATTTACTCGTGGAATGTTGCAATTCTATGTGGTCCAATTTGTTTCCCCCGAAAGGTGAAGTTGACGACGCCGACCCGAATCGTTTCATATTTCTTCATGATGACATGATTTCGGAGAAAACCACTTCCTAGAGGTAGAGAAAACCATTCGGGAGAAAACCACTTGTTGGTTTGTGTATTGTGCGTCTGGTGGCCACAAATATTTATGTTGCGATGTATCATTTAAAAATGATTTGTCTCCAACTTTCTATGATTGTGGGACTGAAGTAATTGATCCAACTCTGGACGTTTTATATTATTTCCTTCCATCCACTCTACAAAAATTGTCTTTGTAGAAAGTAGTGAATCAACAAACGGCACATTTTGAAAGTATAGTTGAAAGTAAAGTGTAGTAAACCCGGGACCAATTTTTGAGGAAGGATACAAAGGTAAACATCAATTGGTCAAGAAAAAGCAGAGTCAGTGTTAAACGAAGTAAAATGACAAAAAAATTAAAACGTTTCCAAAAATTATGCGCTAGACTTTCTCCAAACAGGGTGTCATCTCATGTTTTGTTGAACTGGGGTTGTATAATTGAAAATCATGCAGACTCGAATTCTTGTTGCTTTTTGGTTGAATTAAGTAGTCACTTGCAAGCCAGCGATTTGTTGCAAACGCAGCTGCTTGCTGGATATGCTCTAAAGCACGTTTCTTTCGTTTTGTTTTGAGAATGCGTTTATCATTTTGCAAAACTTTTAAGCCGAAAATAAACATTCAGCAACATATGTATCCTTTAGGAAGATTGATTATCCTTCGGTTGGAAATGGTGTGTCGGCACGTCACAATTTTTATGTTAACGTCGTTCTATTCTATTAAAGGTTAATATGGTACAAAATTCCTAAAACCTAAAGCGTATTTTGTATCAGCGATAGTTATTTTATTTAGGCAGGTTGATTGTGTTTTGGCTGTAAATGGTGTGTCTGGACGTCAGAAGTTTAATTTTACCGTTGTTTAATTTTGTTCAAAGTTAAAACTTTACAGAATTCCTAATTCCTAAAAATTGAAGCATATTCTGTAGCAGGGATTGTTTGTTGACAAGATCCAACCATGGGTACGTCGGTACGTTGACTTTCCCTAGCTGAGGAAACGATCAATTGCCCAAATCATAAAGAAAGTTCATGTTTCATTTCACTCAAAGTGAAAGTGGCAGCACATGCGGATTGGTCTCAATGGTAGATAAACCAATTATTATTTGGTTGGAAAAGTTCACTTGGAGACATGCAATTTTTCCTGCCTTCAACATCCGTGCCGGTGAAAGTACCTACCTTGGCTTCCCGAAAACAATGTGAGCCACTCTCCCCGATAAGGTGATGTTTATGGACCCTATCGAGTTGGTTGGGAATTTTGCACAAATAATTGTGCGTTTCTTGAACGCCACAATTATTTTTTTCGAATATATAACAATCCAAGCAGTTGTTTCATTTAGAGTATGTAGCTTTTGCTTTTTCACATCAAGGCACATTGATACACCCAACAAAAGAAAAATAAATGGTCATTTAGATACAGAGCGATCAAAATTGTACAAGGTTCAAGGTTTTCATCGATTGTAGTCTTTTTATCCTTGCGATTGTTATCACCTTGGGCTTCAGAACGTTTCACTTTTGTAATTGACAATCTTCAAAACTTTTAATGGCGTCAAAGCTTGTCACATGCTTCAATCACTCTTTACAGAGGCCAAGACGTGAGTGTAGAATATTTTCAATAATTTTGACCCATTCACATTTCTGCTTGCTGAATCAGAGTACTGGTAACTGGTGCCAGACAGAGGGACATTTCCATCTTCACTATCATCGATATATAAGTATCCAATAATTTCTATAACATCGATTATTTAAATGTTTGACTTGACATGACTTTTTTACATTTTGGTGGCTTCTTTGTTTACTATTTCAGAACATAAAGGTCAGCACGTTAGAACATAAGATCAATCAATAGGGTACCACTTTTTCCCACAAGGTGAAGTTGAAAATGATGCATCTTCACGCCACAATTATATATTTTGTAATTCATTGACTAATCAATCAGATTGCTAGGTACCGATTTGCATTGGATTGCCATGAGTATAAAGTTGTATTTATTGCAGCCCAAATTGAAAGTTATCGAAAGTGAAATGATTTTATAGTCTTTGTACTTGAACAGTTTGGGAAAGGGACAAGAATACTTTCCCACCTGTCCTGTGAATCCCTAGCGAAAAGAGTAGAGAAAGGATGTACGAGTACAAACACTTCGCCTTCAAAATAAAGTGTTTTATTAAAATACTGACAGTCAGTTTGCTGAGCTTGGCGCCACAATCCATTATGCTCAGCTTTTTCAATTAAAATAATTACCTCGGTCTTTCCCTATCGATTGATCATATTTTTTGGAGTTGTACTTTAATTTTGGGAAATTTTTAAATGACCGAAGGGATCATTTTGGTTAAATCACTTCTTATTTCACCCAAGGGCACCTTTGTCGAATGAATCCCCGAGGAAATATGGAGACGGCAGGAATTTCGAAAGTTCACTTTGAGGTACGAGATTGAAACCAGGCTGGCAGTAGGAAGACAAACACTTGTTGCCTCCTACAATTTTCTAATATCTAGTAGATATCTAAATGACTATACAGTTTATTAGCTACAACGATATCAATAAATTTAATAGATGTGAAGTCCACCCATCGGTTAGAAATAAAACCAAGTCATTCATTGTGGTCTTCATAGATTTGGTGGTATTGAAACAGAAACAGGACATTATTGTAGGAAAACGTACTTCTTCTCCTACAACTCTATATGAACATGACCAATGCAACAATGGAACCTTTTTTGTACATTCCACATATCGCAATTTAAAACGTACGTACGATTCGATACAACGTAAAGATGGGCGGGTATGGCTTAAATTTATGGTGAATCAGGACGCCATAATTATTTATGAGATGTATTACTTTGAAGACCGATAATTACAAATTTCTCCCGACGTTGTGACAACTTAAAATTTGTTTTATTTTGGTTGTGTGAATCTACCTGGCATTTAGAATTCAAACAATTTGTTTCTACCCTCCTTAACGAACTGTCTAAAATAAAAACGTTTAGATAAATACTTTTTGACGTATCTATCATTGAGCTGTTTGTCCAAATGTTTGTAATTGGAACTGATGAAGGTGAACACCGCAAAGTTTTGTTTGCGAAGTAGTGTTTTTAAGCACGCCACGCCACACGGGTCACGCCGGTCGGGTTCGAATTTTCATAATTTGAATCCTGCGCCGACACCCGCCGAAATATTAAACAGGGAAGCAATACCATCCTTGTTTCCCCTAAACTGCCCCAATCCCTTTCCCCCATCCCCACCCCAAGACCAGTACGGCGACCAACCGAATTTTTCCCGTACAATTTATGCTACCGGTCGCCCGCGCAAACCATCAAGAATCATTAGTGTTTTTAAGCAGTTAAGAGGTTGTCTATTTCTTGAAATCAAGTCAGTTCAAATTAAGCAAGTACACAAATCTGAATATCTTTGACATCATCACATCTTTGACCCACATTTGTCTCCCTGCTTCGACGTCGTCCAAATGTATCCGGTGTGCCCAGTTTAATCTAAAGTTGAAGTGCTCTACCATTGAAAACAAAAACTGTACATCTACTTTTGCGTTCTCACTCAAATCGTTACACATAATCAAACGACGATATTGTTAACCTTTTTGTATTGGATTCTCAAATGAATCAATTTTTTTGCCTTTTTTCACTTCTGAAAATAGTTTCTTCTCCGTTTCTCTGTCTGTTCTCAGTATTGCAAATATTTTGAGAATGGGAAGAGGAGAAATAATGTGAAGGACAATAATCGAGATGGAATAAAATGTCATCGACATTGGAATGTAATACCACGCACACTTCTTAAAAGTCGACGTTCAGCCGTCCAAATCATCCTACATTTAGCTTGCTTTTGATTGATGTAAATAATCCTATTGCAAATGGCGTATGGAGGTACATCTACAACTACATCATTACATTACTACTACAGCATTACATTGCCCCTACCGGCATAACTTAAACTGCTTCCTACGATCCTCTCTCCTTGTCTTCCTCCTGCTGCTAAAAGAACCTCGCGTTGGTCAAGCAACTCCATTCCTACTATGGAGATCGCTTCATACTTCTTTTACACAAAGGATTATTGGATATCTTGTTTATTGGATGGAGCAATTCAGCAAACGCCAGCAAACCTTTTTTCAAATACAGTTGTTTGCTGGAGTTGCTTTAAAGCAAGCTTTTTTTCTTTTTGCTTGATTCACGTTTTGTTTTATCAGACCACTCTCTGGAAGGCCTTGACGCCTTTCCAATTTGTCGGGTTTGCTCAAGCTTTTTGGAAGGTAATCTCCAGTTTCTTCAGTATCGAAGTGTCCTCTGACGGTCTTCCAGTTTCTAAATTGGCGACTTTCTAAAATTATCTCATCATCTCAGTGTTGCAAAACATTTGAGAAGTTTTCCTATGCACGAACATCTGCCATTGAGATTTTTGTTCCATCATATTAATTTGGCATCAAATAGTTTTTTAAAGCATTAGGCCGCTTTATTTACGAAATACTCAATATCTGAATTAAATTTAAGAGCGCTTCTACAAAATGTTTACGTCGTTTTAGTTATAGCTCGTGCTATTCGAAATATTATATGGAAAAGGCGTCACGATGCGATGATATCGTTACTCTTTAATTGTAGCTGTTTTGTGTCAAAAACAAATTGTCGTAATTTCAAATTGTTAACACTCAGTTGGCTGGTCTTCCATAGAGTCTAATTGATTCAATTCGCAGCATAAATACAACCCCACGTAAGTGCATAAACTATGTAATCATGTTTCTCCTTAATTTAATAATTAATAATTTCTTAAGACAGGGATGGAATGCCAATTCCTTTTGACTCGTAATTTGTTCCCACGGGAGATAAATAATCAAAACTCCGCTTCACCTTGTCAACTGCTACTTCGACGCTTCACACGTCATGAAAGATTATCTTGATTTCAACAAAAAAACGTCTCTGACTTTACTGCTTCAAAAGAAAGCGCCTGGGTTTGGTTATATCTTTTCAGAGGGGTGAAGAATTTATATAGTTTGCAGTCCTTCACTTTCAATTTGTTTCCTTTTTCTCCCTAGATCGAATACGGTGTATCAATAAAGAAGTGAGTCAATGCACCAGTGTGTTTGGTAATCCAAGACAAGTAGATCCGAGTACAAATTGAAGAGGTATGAGATACCTAATAATGATGGAGTGAGAATAATAAGTTTAAACGAGTCATATGTCCGTGGGACTTTGTACAAGGTGAAATTGAAAATGCTGCGGCTTGACGCCTCAATAATTTATTTATTTATAATTTTAAACGTATTTTATGTAATTTGATGGGGTTTAATTGCCAAACATTCTGCTTTACGTCATACAACTATATGAACGTTTCAGTGTAGATATTATGACATCTCAGACAATTACGTAGTTTCGTTGTTAGGACATTATTTCGGAGAAAACCACTTCTTCCCACACCTATGGGATCGACAACAATGCCAACTACACTTTTTGTGCCATCTTAAACACTTCATATAAATCTAAATAATGTCCCAAAATGAAGAAGGTGAAGGGCAAGGTTTGTTGGTTTGTATATTGTGCGTCTGGGCGCCACAAATATTTAGTTAAGATGTATTACTTGGAACAGTTTAATAAATGCCATATGTGTATGTTTTGAAATGCCCAATACCTTCTGAATTCATCCAATATTTATTATTTTATACCATCCACTCTGAAAAATTGTCATTGTTGCAGGTGGTTTAAGTTGGATTTGCAATCGACGGTGTGAATTAAAGTCGGAATGCTATTAGTAAGTTCTAAAACAACCAAACGCCACATTTAGATGTTTGAAATTTTGTGCTTATTCTCAAAATATATACAATTTTTTGCGGAAGTTGTCCACTTTTAATTTAGTAAACATCTGCATACATCGCTTCGACCTCTGGAGGAACCAAAAACTGGGGACACCAAAGAAACTCAGAATTTCTTAAAAGATGAATTCCCAATCGTGCATCACACCTATCCCAATTCATGTTGGAATTGGTCCGTCTGAACCTCAAAAAAAAATTATGGTTTCAATTTGTTTCTCAACTTCAATAGTTGCATGCATGGTTCTCAAACTGTGTTTATGGCAGGCTTGAAAAATATGGTGAGTGGTGAAATAAACAACAAACGGCACATTTTGAAAGTATAGTTGAAAGTAAAGTATAGCAAACCTGGGACCCCTTTGTGAGGAAGGATACAAAGATAAACATAAATTAGTCAAGAAAAAGCGGAATCAATGTTAAACGAATCAAACGAAGTAGAATGGCAAATAAGAATTTACCAACATTCCAATAGTAATGCGGCAGAGTTTCTCCAAACAGGATGGTATCTTATGTTTGGTTGAACTGGAATTGTAGAATTGAAAATCATGCAGAATACTATTCCAGCATTCTGAATACTGGAATACTTGTTGCTTTTTGGTTGAATTGAGTAAACAAGCGGACGCAGGCGATATTTTGAAACGCTAGATTATGCTTTAAAGCACATTTTTTCGCGTATCGTTTTGAGAATGCGGTCATCACTTTAGCCGAAAAGAAACATTGAGCAGCACATTATTTAGAAAGGTTGATTGCCCTTTTGTTGTAAATGGTGTGTCGGATGTCACAATTCTTATTTTAACGTTGGTCAATTTTATCTATTTGACATTTTGCGTAATTCAAAAAATTAAAGCATATTCTGTATGAGGAAATGTTAGGATCAATATAACCCTGTACCTTCCTCGCGAACCAACAAAAATAGAACAGGGAATCCTGCATTATGGGATTTGGCATGATAATTTGACGCCAGAAATATGTATCCACCACTACTTATATTAAATCAGTTGCGTCGTTTCCCCGTTGGCTGCCATCTTGTACAACAAATGTTGCAGGAACTTTTGGGTATGGTAAACCAACTCATTTTGTATCTGTGGTTCACTTTCTCCAAACATGGGCTGTGGGGTTCAGGTCAGAATTATTAATGCACTATTGGACTCCAAACTTGATTTTGGTGTCTAAGAAGGGAGATAAAGCAATTGTTTTTTTTCTAATTTCGGGATGATAGTGTTGGATTAAGTTGCTTGGACAGTGGCAAAAACGTTCTGCGAATCAACTTTTCCAAGAGATTGTGTACCACTTTCTCTCAAAGTGAAAGTGGCACCACATGCGGGTAGGTCACAATGGTAAATAAACGAATTCGTATTTATTTGGTGGGAAAAGTTCATTTGGATACCTGAAGTTTAAAACAGGAAGAGACACCTTTCCTGCCCGTTACATTCGTACTGGTGAAATGAATTAGCTTGGTTTCCAGAAAAGACGCGGAAGTTGGTGGCCACTATCAGTTTTTTGGTTGGAAATGTTTCGTCCTTGAACGCCACAATTTTTATTTTCATACTCCTAATTTTTGATTCAGTTCACCTCAGCCTTTACGAGAGTGCAGTTTTCTAATACCGAGGCATTTAATCCCTTGATTGATTTTATTCGTTTGAAATATACTGTGCCACAACCGCGCAGAAATATTTTTGTTTCATATCTCTTCAGTGTTTATGCAGTTACAACGGCTGAAACTGGGCAGTATTGATTTGAGAATGGTTTGTACAAAGGACTAAAAATGTGAAATCCAAATGACTTTGGATTCCCCTTTTTTGAAATACAAATGTAGTGTCAGAAAGAGGGACATTGACTTCATCACCATCATTCATACATCAATGTCGCAATAATTTCTATGAGCACCGATTATTTAAACGAGTCATATGTCCGTGGGGCTTTTTTGTACAAGGTGAAGTTGAAAATGGTGCGGCCGGACGCCACAATTATTTATTTTACAATTTACAAATTAACTAGATCACAAGACGCCCACATACATTGGATTGAAATAAGTATTTAAAGGACCAAGAGTTACAATTAAATGTGCAAGCTCGCCTCGTCACACAAGAAACTGTCTTTTTCGTACCTTCGGCACACCCTAAAATTTAGATATGCACTGTCCTTCCAACATCGTGAAGGTGAAGATCAAAGTTTGATTTGTCTGGACACCACAATTATTGATGTTACGATGTATTATTTATAACGCAGATAGACTTGTTCCGATTCTTTAAATGGATTAACTTTCTACATGACCAAACGATTTACCAATAATACAACAACTTTTTCATAACGGCTTTTTAATAACGATTTGTCATAAATACTTACACTGGTTTAATACTCGGATGAAAGAATTCTTACGTTTCAGTTCTTTGAGCTTGAGACGGTTCTTTGAGTAGTTTGGCGTAAAAAGAGTTTCAAAAATTCGGTTATCATGCCTGTTTGCCGTTTTTAGGAGAACTGCGTAACACGATATTTATGTGAAAAAGGATTAGGTCTGAATCGTTTGAATAAGACAATCTCAAATAAGATGATAACAAGACCTTTTACTTCAGTCATACAATACAATACGCACTTTTCGCAAAACTGACTAAAATAATTATAAACTCACGTAAATCGTTTTAGCGTCCAATCCAACGAAATTTATTCCATAAATGTTTTGCAGTCCACAAAATTACCGTTTTGGATTATACACCAATGGGAAACCAATCAATTATTATTGCAAGCGAAATCATTGTGTGGCCTGTGAATCTCCTATTCTCCGAATCATTTGGGAAATAAATAGAGAAAGTTAGTTTTTTTAGAAGGACGCCCAAACACTTTCTCGCAATATAAAGTTTTGTTGAAATACTCAATCTAGGCGCCACAAACTTTTGTTCTTAAACTTTGAATTAAACTAGTTCAAAAGTATCTAATATCTGTGGCCTACTTTGTTCCCACAAAGTGAAGTTGATGACCCGAATCGTTTCATATTTCTATCAATCATTTGGTTGGAAGGACAATGGTGCATCGGGACGCCATAATTAGTTATGGTGAGATACTAACACACTTTTGTGCCATCTTGCACACTTCATATAATAAGTAAGTAATGTCCCAAAATTACTTACTTATTATAATAGGTAATAATAGGTATTATAATAGGTAAGTACTGTCCCAAAATTATGAAGGTGAAAGGGCAAGATTTGTTGGTTTGTATATGTCTGTCCGTCTTGGCGCCAAAACTATTTATGTTAAGATGTATTTTCTAGAACAGTTGAAAATATGCCATATGCGTAGGTTTTGAAATGCCCAATACCTTTTGAATTCATCCAATCTCTATTATTTTGTAGCATCCACTCAAAAAATTGTCATTGTTGCAAGCGGTATATGTTGGATTTGCAAAAGAACATAATTTCTTCGAACACGGTATCCCAATTCATGTTGGAATTGGTCTATCTGAACCTCAAAATATTTATGGTTTCAATTGTTTTATGAACTTCAACAGTTGCATGCATGGTTCTAAAGCTGCGTTTATGGCAGTCTTGAAAACTATAGTGAGTTGGGAAATTATCAACGAACGGCTCATTTTGAAAGTATAGTTGATAACGTGGGACCCCTTTTCGGGGAAGGATACAAAGATAAACATAAATTGGTCAAGATAAAGCAGAATTAATGTTAAACGAATCGAAAGAAGTAAAATGACAAACAAGGATTAACAAACTTTCCAAAAGTTATGTGCTAGACTTTCTCCAAACAGGCTATCATCCCATGTTTGTTTGACCTGGAGTTGTAAAATTGAAAATCATGCAGAAAGCAGAATACTGTTCTTTGATTCAATTGAGTAGACAATTGCACGCCCAGCGATTTGTTGCCAACACAGCTGCTTGCTGGATATGCCTTAAAGCACATCGCTTTGCGTTTAGCTTTGAGAATGCGTTAAAACTTTAAAGCCGAAAATGTTTAAAATTAAAAACATTTATATAAATAATTTCCGACGTTAAGACGCCATAATTTTAATGTTTTAATGTTACATGTCACTTCATCTCGTGCAAATCTCATTACAAAGACTTCGGATACCACAATATTGGGAGAGACTTTGTTATTTAATGCGTGGATTCGAACTGGTCCGACTGGACGTCAAAATAATTTATTTCAATGTTTATAAATAAAATCAGTTCGAGGGATGTTAAACGAGCTTGTGGAAATTAGCTAAAAATGCGTTGAAATACAAAGTCATCGTCATGCTCTTTTTACTGTTTCGATGTATGAAAAAAACGAACTAACCAAAAAGCAAAATAGCAAGAGCATTAAAACATATCCAGTAATCAACTACGACTGCAAAAAGCATTGGCTTACCTTGAGTGCTCGATTCAGCAATAAAGCAAATGGAATGCAGCATGATTTTTATCCTGGATTGAACAAAAAAACACGAAACAGCGCTAAAACCATTCTACCCGTCTATCAATCAATTTTTTGTGTGTTTTGCTTTTTCGGAGGACTGCAGGCTTGAAAAGAGTTGGTACGACACTGCTTTTCAAGACGGCTTGCCAGAGGTTTTGTTGGATCAGAATTGGTACGTCTGGACGTCAAATGGTTTTATGGTCAAGAATATTATTTAAAGAAGTTAATGTACAAATTTGGTACCAAACCTGTGAGTTTGACGGCAACGTGGATTTTACCAGCGACACAATGTAAAATTATAGGAATGTCAACTTTCGTAGCAGGAAGGACAATTATGTCGTACAGAATATGTAAAGAGTTGAGCAGAGAAAGTAGTTCACTTTGTTGGGCATCAGATTTGACAAGCATACGTTTTTTACCATAACACACTCGAAATGGTGGAGAGAGCCTCCTTGGTTTTGTTGAACTTCGTCCTCCTTTCTCTTTTATATGGTTTCGTATAAAAGAGAAAAGAAGGTGGTTTCTTGATGGACATATTTTCAAACTCGGATTTTGGCTTTCTGCTGTAACTGAAGCATGACCGCAGGGGACCCCAAAGTCAGCTCATTCTTCCTGTTCTACTGACTGAAGTATCATATCTTGGAAATAGGCTGAGGAAAATGAAGGACAATTCGGATGTGTTTGCACGAGGTAGGGACATAAAGGAACACCCCGACGACTGCGTAATAACCGCACGAAGGGACGCTTTTCTCTGGGGATGATTTGGTGCAGGTACACCAAAGAAATATTCATTGGCGATGCAATAGTTGGTGTTGAGGTGCATTAGCATTAAGTAAAAACACGTGCTTTAAAGAATCTCCATAGTTTGGAACTGTGCTATGCAAAAGCGCTGTTATACTCGATTCCTCAAGCCAGCGAAAATGCAATAATTCCTAGTGACGAGTAAACGAGGTGCTTACAAAAGTCGGTCGAAGAAGTGCGAAGGCTTATGTTTGCACAAATCTCACCTTGCCCCTAACGAGCCAACAAAGACGATGGCATGCACAAGAGCAGGTCGGGCTTGGGAGAGAGAAGAGAGATTATTATTGGTGACAGGTTTATGATTTTGAAATGATAGATTATGTCTTCTGCTTCGACAAAAACCAAAACGACTTTGATGCCAAAAATGACTTAAATTTTAATCACATGAAGCCTTGTTCATTTAAAGTTAATGACCTCGACATTAGATTGTTATAATCGAAAACGTTTAGCGGGGATTCTTGGTTTACAGAGACACTGATTTGCTTCAGTGGCTGCAGTTATGGATAAGGCACTACAGCGATCAAGCATTGAATTTTCGTACTTTTACAAATACTTTTACAACTTTTCCTCTGTATTGCTTTATAGAGACGTTGGTTGAAACATTTCCATTGGATTTTTATTCAACCTACGTATGGCACTTTGGAGATTCCGCAGCTTTGGTTATTGAGTTGCATACACGGTTCTGTCGTTGAATGAAATAAACCTTTCAACTGTTGTGTTTTAAAAGAATTGATGTAAATGAGTTATGGCGTCCAGATACACCACTCCTAAAATGAAGCCCTATGAGCATCAATTGATACAAGTGGGCTTCAAAATTCATTTTTCATTCATTATTTATTGTAGAAAACAGATTGACGGGAGATTCAAACCAGAGAGCCTTTGAACGTTCATATTTTCCGTTGCTATGTACACATGCTGAACAATTTGTGGGTCTGAGCGTCACTATTATTACGCAAACTATGTTCGTATTCATTTTGTCCACGAGTCTCCGTTCTGGCAGGTTGTCCTGGGTTTTCCGCAGGCTGTGGACCTTCGATTTTCCTGAAAAATGGCTAAAGGGTCCACATGTAGACAAGGACGAACAAGACAATTGGAATAAGCAATATGTCATTCCCTTGACGAATGGGACATAAAAACGTTTCTGCCATAAGAAAGTCACACAAAACGAGGTTGAAAGCGGTGTGGTGGAATTGTTCCTCTTCTTCTCCGTCGCATCCTATCCCAAAACGCATCATGTGCCAATCCCCTACATGCATTGCCACTTCCACGCACACTCTTCATCTTTGACGGAGTCCAGGCCTCATGCTTGTAGCATAAAAAACTCTTAATAGTTTGCATCCTTTACTCTTCCAAAGAATTATTGATTTTGAAACTTGTTATTTTTAAAAGTTGAGTTCCTTGGAACGTTGTGTCTAAACGCCACAAATATTAATGTTGAGATGTATTATTTAAAAGAGATCAATCGAAGGTTTTCCTACTTTTTGAAATGCCCAATGCCTTTGAACTTATCAAGTCTCCATATTTATCCACTCGGAAAGAATTCGAAACATCCATAAAAATTTCTGATCGTCCTAAAACTGTTTGCCACGAAACTTCCATCAAAAATTCGTCCCGTGATTTCGGTGGGCCTGGACGCCATACCATGTATTCAATTGTTCATTATTTAGAAGCAGTTGACTCTGCTCTCCCTGTGTTGCCACCACGCTATAAACGCTTTACAGCAATACTATTTTTGACGGTAGTTTACGATCTATACTAAGACGGTAGTTAACAAAGTGTAGAAAAATTATTTTGTTCGCAGTGGGCAAGACATTCAATTAAAATTACACTTTGTTTAGACGCGGTACAACAAACCAAAGTAGGTGTCCTGGCATCAAAGGATGAGTTTTCCAAGTGTTCCGCTGATACAGGAAAAAGCAAGTCAATTAGAAGCAGAAAAGGTTGCTTTAAAGCAATACCAGCAAGCAATTTCGTTATGCAAAATGTATTGGCGTGCTTGCTTACTTAATAAAGCAACAAAGGAAGACTGCAGCATTCAGAACGCTTTCTTATGCTTATCAAGATCCGTATTCCTTTATAAACTCAACTGAATTGTATGATAACTTCACTTCATGGCCAATTTTAATTAATTAAACGAATTCATGGCAAAATTAAAAATTTTTTAGACATAGAATTAGGATACTGCAGTTTAAGATGTTACCCATGACATTATCGATCAGGAGTACCTGGTCATGGCAGCGTCCCCCAAAAAGGCATAAAGCCGGAAAGTATAAAGTGCTTAACGTCTTTTTATTCTTGATCTGCCTTTTTAATTTGATCCATCATGAGATATTCTAATTTTGGAAAGAAGGACTTCACAATTTTAAAGGCGTGGCCCTCAATAACAAAAGTAAGGCCTTTTGCTTTAGGTCCCTGTTCTCAATTGTCTCCTACTCTTCCTCTTTCGTCAACTGCAAAAGGTTGAAGAAAACAATGTTCAGCAAACCAGCAAAATTCGATACTTGATTAAATAAAATAAATTGGGTGGTTTACAACCGCCTATACAGCCGAAGCTCTTGCAGTTGGGAGGGGGTATTGGACTTTACCTTTCGAAGAGAATTGCGTTTAATCGTTGTGCGTTTGCGTATCTGAGGATTCCCTCCTCTATATAGCGAGTGACGACTGTTGTCACCTTACTCATTCTTATGAGAGACAGCTTTTGCCACCTTTCTCATGCCTATACTGTTATGGTGATGCCGTTTGGTTTGGTACAGTCATCCAATACATATAATGCTATGCGGAAGAATGAAATCCCAACGTGGATGGAAAAACCCGGATAACATGGCTGGTATAATACCAACAGTGGGTTTGGTAGCGCAGAAGTTGGGAGCATCCTCCTCCAGCATCTTTTACCAACCATGTCTCCCCAAAAACCGCCACCATTAACCAATGTGTGCCGAACCTAGATCGTTGGAGAGTGATGTGTCCAGTTTGACGCAATAACCACCAGTGCAATGAGGCTGGCTTCCATTTGATAATTGATTGATTTACTGCTTTCCAATTTTTCAAACGTGAAAATGCGGGATTCAACAATTCGGTAAGCCAGAAGCAATACGGCGAATGGTGACGCCGAAATTACCTACTTCAACAATTATAATTTATACAACTTAGTTAAGTGGTATTATGCATTTAAAAATCTTGAAGAAATTAATGCACTGATACTCAGTGGTTCATATTATTGAAAGCAGGCAAGTCTAGGATTCTGTCGCGTCAGTCACTCAGGACAGTGCAGTCAAGTTTAGTAAATAATTGAATTGACAAACGTTTTTGGGGGTAAAAGACAAATCTAAAAACATGTGGCACACTAAAAACCGAAGAATATTAAAGTTGAATATCAAGTAAAAAGGATGCTTGAAAGCACATATCCAGTAAGAAACTTTGTTAAGTAAACACCCTTCATTCCTTATTAGCAAACTTTTATTAGCAAACTTTTAGCTTATAAATTCATTCCGTGTTTCACTTCTCCCCAATTTTGGTGGTGGCACTTCTTCTAATTGACAGGACACTTTAAAGTCAAAGTCCGCAGTGTCACGGATGCCCAAAATCATAGTGCCGAAGCGGAAGTTGTAAGAGAATAAACCTGATAAGCATTGCGATAAAGAAAAATAAAAACACATTTATGCCCTTCATAAAGCGGGGACTCAAAAATGTAAAACCAGATGATGTTCCGTCTTGCCTTTGTCTTCTCTCTTTGCTTGTTTGAGTGAGTGGTGGTGGTTGTGGTCTTCTTCACGCTGCTCACTAACTCTCAATTACCATGCTTGCTCCAATCCAGTGAAGCAAATAAAAGTTTGCCTCAGTATGACATTGCAATAGTATTATTCAATCAAAAAAGCAATCCTGCATTCAGCCCTGCTTTTTATGCTTGATTGACACAAAGAAGGAGGGAAGTCTTCACAATTTATATAGTTATCGTGCTTCGCTGGCTTCTTAAACGCGGAGTTCCATTTAAGGCTTTTGAAATTAGGACAAACATATTTGAATCAGTTTTGTGAGACGAAAAGCCAAAAATCGGGATTTAAAGCATACCCAGCAAGCAATAAAACCGTTGTACTCCAAGGCGAAATACCTTCAACTGATCGAATTGAAAAACATGGATATAAACAATTAGGACGTCAAGAACCATCAATCACATACCTGAATAGGAATCGATTATATTGGTGCAGGTGGACTCCAGTATTATT
>JAQGCL010000122.1:0-22386 GCA_034699605.1 Isotomiella paraminor | reverse complement strand
ACCCTTGATTGGCCATGCCACGTAACTCCTCCTTTCAACCTACTCATTGGTTCTTGAAACTCAATGCTAAGTGTTAAACATGTAAATAATATTCTTTTAAGATCACACTTTTTGGGTCTTAACTATGGGTCAAATGGAACATTCCAATGACCATTTTTCCCCCCTCTTCTTCTTGCATCTTGCATCTCTGAAATGCATCTCTGAAATGACCACCTGGCCAAATAATAATAATAATAATCATCTCTAACCAAACGGAAAACACATGAAAATAATATGCCTGACTGGATAAATTAAAACAATATTTAACAGGTTTATTATTCTTTATAATAATGTATAATATAATAATAATAATAAAAATTTATTATAATTATAATAACACTCGTTTTTATTAGAGGCTCCTAATCGGTCTAAATTTGCGTTTGGGTTACATGTGTTAGACGGGGGCAGAAAATGTGACCACTAACAAGTGAAGTTTGTAGAATTGATTTGCATAAATCTGACAATTTTTTAAAGTGCAATAAGTAACTGGATATACGATTGCCTCCAAAAGTTCCATTCAGTCAAAGCCTCCTTGAGTTAAATAGCTACTTGAGCCAATGCTTTAGCATTTTGAATTTATGTTGGGCATTGTCACTTTCATATAGCCATAGTCCCAAACGGTTGCAGCCAATATGACTTCTGCCATACTGACTCCCATTCTCCTTCAAATGGACAGAGTACTTTATTAACTAGATCCTTTGTTACAATTTTGGACTTTACGTCGCCCCTTTTGATTTTTGCGTGCGTGCCTAATCCTCCAAAGTGCTTAACTCTAAAGTTATTGGACAATCCTAATCAGAAACCTAATAATCTAAAAGTCAGAAGAAGAAAGCAACTCTTTGTGAAAAAATCATTGTAATTTGCTACTTGTGAAAATGCATGGAGAGGATTGGTAGATGACGCGTTGTGGGATAGGATGCGACGGATGTGGAGGAACAATTCCACCACACCGTTTTCTTAAGGACAGAAACGTTTTCATGTCCCATATCCATGAAACCCCATGTGACAAATCGCAAACTCACAACCCTTCATACAAAAACGGTTCCTCAGACACCTTCTGAGGATCACTCATCAAATCCTTCCTCCCCTTCCAAAATACGTGGCTCGATATACTCGATATATGTTGAACGCCAGGTTCCGCTGAGCCTAAATTCAATATGTACTCTTTATAATATAACAGCATGACGAAAACTGTGGTCAGCAGACAGACTATCTAGCTACACAAATACAATGGCTTTTTATCGAGGTAGTGTGGTATCGGATTTGTTCTATTTTTTTTATCAGCGACAATGCAGTTAAAATGATTTACGACCGTAGGAAAGGTATGCTTTGTGTAACTGAACTCTTTAATAAATTCGATGCAGCCTGTTGAACGGACGTATCGCGATTTAGTATTAACAAAGTTGCTGGGTTGTGATGTTCACATTTTTGTGTTGCAATTTGCCTCAATTTGCATCTATAATTAGGTCATTGCGAAACTTGTGAAAGATGCCTGTGAAAGGGCCGTTTCACGAGATAGTTAAGGTTTTAAGTGAGGATCGGTTGTTGTTGAGAGACAGGTTGAAATTTTTCAATTCCTTGGGGGATTTGCCTTCACAATACCAGGTGTGGGATCACAAATACGTAGCGGGTTCTTTGACCCCTTACCAGCTATTTCACGACGTTCTAGAACACATCTTCAGTATCAATGGAACACTTACATTTAGGCAACTGAAAGAAAAATTGACAAACAACGGTTTCCGCAAAGCAGCAGGTAATGATTGTGATTCACTCAAGATCGTGTGAATATTTCTCAAGAGTCGTTTTTTGCAAATAGAGCTTTTGGAAGGGATTAACGACGTTGACGACTCCAGTGAAATGTCGGATGTGTCGAATTGTGGGACACTTCCATTTCACAGGTAACGTTTACCGTACATCAA
Source organism: Isotomiella paraminor (assembly GCA_034699605.1). Taxonomy (NCBI): domain Eukaryota; kingdom Metazoa; phylum Arthropoda; class Collembola; order Entomobryomorpha; family Isotomidae; genus Isotomiella; species Isotomiella paraminor. The sequence goes on along the minus strand of JAQGCL010000122.1, from coordinate 20,428 downwards.
TAATGTGCAATTTCAAACAATTTCTGGCAAAAACCGCAACATTGCACATGTTTACCAAAGAGTGAGACATCATTTTCTTTTTCTAATACGAGCAGTGGACCAAAGCCTACGCGGATCAGACAGAAAAAGCCGAAGCCAACTTCCTTCAACGAAGTCGAGGGTGAACTACTCGATAGGAGCAGTCATGGTCAACGAACTTGTCCTTCACTACACTGGCCGTCGTGGATTATCATTTTGTTATTAGGGGTTCTTCTCGGGGTCGGGATGGGAAAATTATTGCTTGACAATTTTCTGACTTGCGGAGATGCTTCGCAGGTTGAAGTAATGGAAATACGTCGTAATAAGGAACTCAGGGATTTAAATGAGATTTGTGCAGACAAATTGGAGGCTCAATCGGATTGCATGCACGATCTTGAGGAGTTGAAAGGAACATGGGAAATTCAGTCAGCTCGAGTTGGCAGTTTGGAAGCATTGAAATCAAAATGCGAAAAGACTCTGGAAACTCAATCGGATCGCATAGACGGTGTTGAGGAGTTGAAAGGAAGCTGTGAAGAGTCACTTTCACATCAGAATTCGCTTGTCGCCAGTCTTCAAAAGATGCAAGAAACATGTGAAGAGACATTAAATATTCAATCAGCTCGAGTTGGCAGTCTGGAATCATTGAAATCGAAATGTGAAGGAACTCTGAAAAGTCAATCAGATCGCACAGACGGCCTTGAGAAGCAACTTAGTAAGAATGAGCAGGAGTTGTCGGATGTTAGAAGAAAATACGATTATCAACTCGCTACGGCAAAATTGCTAGAAGGTCGTGAGCAGGAGAGAAAGGAGAGCGAAAAGAAAATCTGTAAATGTAATGATAAATTGATGGACAATTTAAGGGATCAGGTGAACCAATGTAACATGGAGAAAACGTTTGTGGCAAACGATTTACAAGAACTTAGACGCTACACCGTTGTTTACTTCGGTGCTGGGTTTTTTATGTTTCCCTTGGTCTTATTCTGCATTGCGGTGGGGCTCAACGTGGCCAACGGGCGCCCAATGTTAACATGATGAACACAATAAACAAACGAGTAAATCATTGAATTCAGATTTCAAAACCCGTTATTATTATTAAACAATAATATCAATTGTAAGTGTGATCGCTACAACTTTCCCTCCAATCGGGATTTTGCATTTCAGCACATCAAGTATTATGATTTCCGCAATGCCTTACAAAATCCTCCCTTTCTTTTGATTTCTGCATGCCACATTATCTCGAACCAGAAACACATAAACCAACAGTTACACAACATACAAAGATACGCCACAAAAGGTGAAAGCATGTAAGGTTCAAACTCTCGTTGTCAGCTATCGTTTGAATCTGCAACTCTGCAGTTGGAAACAACAAGTTTTCGTCGGCTCCACAACACTTCCAGCCAGGTCAGCCATTTTATTCGACAAAACCAAAGAGATGAAATTATCAGTCAATATCCACGCCGTGGACGCAGAAGGTACGTTCAGTGTAGGGGCCATGGTCGCCTTTTTTACGACATACCGTGTTTCCATTTTGTGAAACAGAGTCGTTCTCCACTTCAGTCTATTTCGAAACAAAAATACAAATTTCGTGTATTGTGAGGTCGTGGAAAGTGGAGCTTTTACCGGCGGATGGGGTTATCGAAACATAGCCTACGAACAGCCCAACATCAGGGTCCCTTAACGTGTCATCCAGGTGGTACTCGGTTCGAATACATAGTGAGGTGAGACGTGAGACCAGCAAATACATCACCAGTCACGGCTATTGTCAGGAACATTGAGCAGAGTTATGGTAGACCGAAGGTGGTTGCTGGGAGCAACATTCGATTCGTCCTTTCCCTGCAAATTCTAACATCCACTTATTGGCCCAAAGTCGAAACACAATACCAATCAAGTACATATCATCGGCCTTCCTCCTAATCACTCATGCCATTTAAGGCAGCTCTCAAGCAGAAGACAAATGTTTTATGAAATACGGCTATTTCGACTAAACAAAAACTAATGACTTTAGTTGCATTACACAAGTCACACCAGCTCTGAGAGGTATACAAATGAATGAATTCATATGCTGTGAGAATATTCACATTGATAAAGATTCATGCTGGTTCGCCTCTATATACCGAGAAGATGTAAATCAAAAACCAACCCATCGTACCACGTAAAGTTTATATGGGAGTTTGACTACACATTTTGCTCCTAATGCTTCATAACTGGGTTCAGACATGGTTTGGAATTTTAGGCAATGAACGATATTAGAATGTACACATCAAACGACATACACCAAACGCAACAAGGATTCAGTTGTAAACCGATGTGTAAGTAGTGATATATGACATGCTTACGGCGACGTTTTCCACGGCTTATTTTCATCCTCGCCACTTTCCTGCTGCGAGAGTTGAGTGAATCTTACATCGTATTAAAAATACCCTACATCTATTTTTTACATGACCTCATCTCCAATTTCAAGACGATGATGGAATCAATTTTGTCGATTAATACGCTGCGCAGTTTAGTTTGTAACAACAACCCAACCTAAATCCTCTACTTCAATCTGAATAGTCTTTCACTCTCAATTCATGCATCGCAGTGGAAGGAGTAAGAAAAAAACTGTGGTATTTTGTCTTGTTAGGGTATACACAAGTACATTCAGAACAGCACAACCTCCAAGGTAATAAGAAGATACACATTAAGATCAGCACCTTTATATTATCCTATGTAAATTTTTCACGTTAGCCATGACCGAACGACATGTGGAGGATGTGCAATACTTTGCCGATGGACATGCTATGAATCTAATGAGATACCTCAACATCCCTCCACCGGGCTGTGCTGTTGTGGAGCAGTGGTGCGGGGAAACAAATAAATTTGCATGCGTACTGTACAGGAAAACCTGGTACCACTACGATGACTGGGACGATTGTACCCCGAGGAAACCAATCTTCTTCGCACTGTTGCATGTAATTGACAAGGATCCACTTAATCAGCACAAGTGGCCCAAACTGTTGGATTACATTTACACAATGGAGGATTGCAGGAAACAAGGGGTTGCTGCCAAGTTACTTTCTCATGTGAAGTCAGCATATCAGTTTACAGCCTTCCCCAATACGGCAGATTCCGAGCGGCACTTTGGAAGATGTGGCTGTGTGAAGGTGGGGGATACAGGTCTATATCCAAGTACTACTTATAGATATCCATAAGTGTAATTACAAGGGAACACTCCAGCATGATGCTCAGCCAATCGCATCCTTTTAATGCTTTGTATGTGTTTCTGACACCTCTACAAGACTCTCTGCAATGATATTTGTCACAAGCAACTTTTTTTGTGAATCTAATTTCTTATTGCTAAATAAATAGGCCAAATTTATTGCTAAATAAATGTGTTATTGAATCAGAAGCAAGGAAACCGTCTGAGAAGCCAGGAAGCTTTGAATCACCAACGGTGTAGAGCAATCGATAAACTTGGTTCAACATTTCACTCGCATATTTTTGAGGGATTTGTACACCCTTCGCGTATGCTTTCAGTTTGAGACTGCGTCGTCATGTCTTATAACACAAACCAAAAATTCCTTTGACCACGAGTCAATGAGGGTTGGTGAATGCTCTAGCCTACCTTCGAAACGATAGGATTCAACGGAGGAGACGACCTAGTTGGGGACCCCAAGGCAAAGGAACGAGTTCTGGGGAAGTTGAGATGGGTGGTTCCAGTGGACAAAAGAGAACGCAAAACACAAGTGTTGGGGTCAAATGAGATTGATATTCTGCGAATTAAGGTTTTATTTTAATGAAACAACAACTTCCCATCGGCGTTCAAAAAACCATTTGCTTTACAAAGTTGACTTTGCATTTTTAATACATTTCGACAACTGGCAAAGAGGCAATGGAGATTGCAAAAGTACTTCAGGCTATAACTGCAAGTCTTTTACAACAGAATGTAGAGGTACAGCCGCGGCATAAATTGAGCGAAGGAATGAATGCTATGTTAACCGCGTGGTTGATTTATACCACAGAATGTTGCACCATACAGAATCTTACCAAGTCTCGTGCATAACAGTGTACAATGCAATTTTGTTTAACAGAATTATTTCGCACTTCGCTTTTTTACAAAAAGCAGGAACCTAGTTTTAACACTGATTTTATGGAGAACTATTCAAAATTTACTGCTGTGTGTGAGGTCGATCAATGTAGGTACATAACGGCAAACATATATACTGATTTTAAGTGACAGTATTGCCATGACACAATATCGATAAAGAAACAGTCATTCAACTGCAACTTGTATTCTGGATATTTAATGGTGACCGTGGGAAGGCACCTGGAGCTACGAATCCATGATTCATGAATCCATGGAGGTTTAAAACGCATCCATTTATCCTCTTTACTCAAATACCTTAATTCAATTTATCCGTTATATAAATTCATGATGTTGAACAATTGCTTTCCCAATTAACTCGTGACCTACATTCAACGTTTCATAGAATCAAAAGTTAGGTACTTTCACAATCCTAATGTGGATGCCATTGTCTCATTAATCCATACCCCCTGCATCCAAACCAATTGTTCCATTGTTCAACCATGCGCAGTTCCACCTTCGATTGTTCAAAACCAGGTCAATCTTTCTCAGTCCACCGTCGGGAAAGGATCAAAGTTCCGTCGCCAAGAATTAAAATTGATGTTCAAATTATTAGCGGCGTTTTTCTTGCTGTGCAGTCTTGCTACCCTTGCCCAACGTAAGTTAACAGTGGCATGTACTCTTCAGTTGTTCGGTAAGAATGCTTTTTTACTTCCATGCGAACAGGTACGACGGAAGGTGTTGAAAATGAAAGGGTTGACGACAAATGGTTGACGACGAAAATGTTGACGACCCAAGGAAAAGGTCCCAATGCAAATTCAGGGAAGCCTAAAAGGGTACGAGCAACCAAGGCCCTCCTTACAATTGCGTACAAATTTATAAAAAGAAACATTTAATCCAATAGTTATGTGTCACCTTTAGTTAATAGTTTTTAAAAGCAAAAGCCGTCCGCTGCTTTGCCTTGGAACCAAATGGGACAGCTACCAAAATGCAACTGAAATGTTCTGGTGTGAGAACGGCACACTTTCCCAAATGTCCTTCACACAATTCCGATAGTAAGCTTTCTGAGTCTTACCGTACTACTTAACTAATCTTAACTCCTTAAATGTATTTGAAAAAAGTGGGGACGACGGCGTTTTTCTCATGAAACAGAACAACGATTTGGGCCGCTGTCATGAAGTGCAAGATAATACCACAGACACTTGTAATCGCACCATATTTATCAACAAAACATGCGATGTAACCAAAGAAGGGCAGAGGTTTCGGTTCGAGGCCTACGGAGATGAGGTACTCGTACTTATAATTACATTCAAAACCCATCATGACCGCAATGCGACAATCATTTTGTAATAATTTAGGGGTACGGAATTGTTCGATTGGATAAAAATATTAGCGACAAATGCTCCGAGCTGGGACCCCCTTCATTCCATTTGCAATTTGGAACATCGGGAATTACGAAAGGATTGGCAGCGGCGCTTTTGGCACCAGCAACGGAGGAGGCAAAAGAACACGTTTTGTGGAAGATCAAGACATGGGAATGCCGAAAGGAGCCCTAGATAAATAAATTACATTTAGGTTTATTAGGTTCAAACTTTTAGCTTATAAAATCATTCTATGTTTCATTTCTCCCCAATTTGGATCTTGGCACGAGAACGTGTGAATGGCACAGACTTCTGCCCTCAGTAAAGCGGGGGCTCAAAAATGTAAAACCAGATTGTATTCCGTCTTGCCTTCGTCTCCTCCCTCTCTCTTCTATCTTCCTTTGCCTCCTTCTGTGAGTGGTGGTGGTGGTCTGCTTCACGCTGCTATCTACGAACAACTTTGCCTACTCCACAACACTGAAGCCCATAAAAGTTTGCCTCAGTATTAGAATTGCAATAGTATTATTTTAACTATATTCTTTAAACTAATTGAATTATGTTATTTCATTTCACCTTCAAAATTTACATCCTGTCGACTACAGCGGTTTGAGTTAACACACTATTTAGTCAAGAAACAAAAACGACACTTCAACAAATAAATTACATCTACGTTTATTGAAAAAGTACTGTTTTGTTAGCACGCGTAATCGTCTTTTTTTAGGTCCAGAAAAACCCTACATTCCATGGGTAGAATTTCCCATATACTTGCTATAAGTTTCTATCGAATTCAACAAAAATGGAAGTTCCGGTGTCCTGGGTTCAAAACACGAGGGGAATATCTGTTTTATGAGGGTTTAATTCTGTCGTTGAAAAGCAAAGTTGTCTAACATTGAAGTATGCATGATGATGGTTATTCCATATATAAGTCTTCCTTCAGGGTTTAGCTTTCTTCATGACAATCTTCACCCCGGACAGCTGATGCCAGTCAATGTGACAGTGCATAGTCCTAACCTGACCCCTGGGTACTCCACGACAAACCTTATCACCGCAAATGATTCCTCTTCCACCATCACAGTGTCCCTTCTCACCTTGGGTTGGAAAATGTCTGACTTCTTCCGATCATAGAATCCGTTGCTCCCATTCCCAATGGCCATGAGCCGAAAACGATGGTCATGTAGATGAATGGGATGCGGACTCTTTTGTAAATTATTCATTACGACATCCACCCCCTGACCGTACTTCACCTCCAAGAATGGATTGGTTTTAGGAAAGGCTACTTTGTGAAGCGTCTTGATCAGCAGAGGCCTCTCTTTCTTCCTCACCTTCTCCTTATCCTCGTCGATCATGAATGCTGACCCATTGAAACGTGCTCGCCGAAGCCCATCCTTCATATCCTTTAATGTAAGGTTGAGAGTGAATTCCAAATCACCTGTTGAAGGTGACGGAACGTCCTGAGGTGTTCATAAAGTTCATAGAGTCCCCACCTGGGGTGGGGTGCAGCCCATGCCATAGTCCGGATCTTCCGTTCTTCCTGGATCCGTCAGATAAACCAACGGTGGTTCTTCCCATTGTTCCGAAAAACATTCGAAACTTCGAAAGTAATTAATAATAATTTTCCCAGATACACTTCGAAGTTCCCGGAGTGGTGACGTCAGAACCGCAGACTCCTCCACATACCGCATCTATCGCACAACCTCAGTTACAAGGGAATCAGGGTATGGATTGATGTTGCTTACATTGGAGGAAGGATAGAGAAACTCTTTTCCAAGCGACTTTGATTTCGATTTCCTACTTCGGGGTATTGTTTGTGCGTTTAATACGCTGGATTGTATGGACAATCGCTGGCCCGCACCCATGTATTCCCGCTCCTTCACCTCAAGGCTCACTCGTTTCCATGCCGTCAATCTCTGTGATGTTCAATGTGTGATACTCAGTTTCGAAATTGTAGGTAGAGTAGTCGCCAACGTTTGAAACGATCCATTTATTGTCCTCTCCGCGTTTGAGGGTAAAGATGGCATAGGTTTGTTTGTCAACGTCGCATGATTTGTTCGTAAAATAGCAGGAGAATCGTCCGACGCCGTTCATGATTGCGGCGTTGGTTCAGTTCAGGTTGTTCGTGGGTTCAGCATAACGCCCTTCAATGCGGTTCCTGACGGTTACCTCAACAATGTCGCCGAGCAAGGCGTGAATCGTGGGACCTGGAAACATTCCATGGATGACAAGGATGAGGTCAACCTACACACCGTCTCTGGCTCCTCAGATATATAGTGAACTTCGAAGGTATGCGAAACGAAGACTGTCTTGGCTATTGTAATCATTTCATTGATGCCTGTTACCATCTAACACATGCACTAGTTGCTAGTAGTTAGTAAAACAACACTCTTATTTTACTAGTTGCTAGTAGTAACGATGTGCATATTTTCTGGGCAACATCCATACAAACTACGTATCCATATTGGCTGCATGAATATGCCGCCCGCCGTCTTACTACTGATTTTCTTCAGAACTATAGAAAACTGCTGACTTTTTACTCAGCCGAATTAGGTTGTCAACTTCAATGAAGGAGCAACAGGTCGGACTGAAACCGTACGTGGCAGATTTGGATTGCAGGTGACGCAACTGCGATTAGGTTGAATTCCGTTCGATATATCCCAACTTCTTACGTGGACCACAACGTGCCCCATCAATTCAATTTTTCTTTGTCCAACAAATATCAGCTGTATATCTTCAATAGGTACCCTCCTTGGCATTTCCAAATCCAAATGAGACGGTAGCCCTAGAGATTTTATTCACAGAGCGGATCTTGTAGTTCCTAATGAGGGAAACGTAGATGGCTCTAAAACGGGATTCTATGGCTTTTTTGTTTCCATTCATGACTTCCAACTCAGCAAAACAGGTGATTGTTTGTACAATTTCCAAGTTATAATTTATCATCCTTAAAGCATTATAGATAATGACTCTTCAACCACTCAAACAGCACAAATATTTTCCAAGGAGCCAGCGAGTACTGATGCCACCTTTCTTCATGTCACCAATATCCATTTCATTGGTCGAAATACCCTTTGTTCCAATTTGAAACTTCTCAACAATGTTTTCCATAATTACTTTTTGCTCATGAATACCGAAATGGTAATTTAGGATTTAATGTTTTGCGATTCACTCTTCAAGTCTTATCAAAATGTAGATGCCACTATCGACATACCTATAAATGGTGATACCAATACGTGGTTGTGGTCAGAAATACATCGGTTCAATTTCACCTTCCGCCAGCTTCAGGTTAGAACAGCCACAAAATTAACCCCATCCGACATTGTACACTAGGCAGTACTGTGCACTTCTCCATATCATTTCCAGACTTAGATACGTCATGTATTTCGCGGAAACAGTGAGCGTTGTAAATGTCATTTCTATCGTGGTTGTTGTTTCTGCATGAAAAAATCTGAGACAATGGGGAACGTCGGAGAGCACCCTTCTTCATCGAATTTTAGATGACAACAATCGCCATCATCCAACTTGCGTGCAGACGTTGGTGCTAGGTACAATGACGACAGGGTTGCAAGGGCCCCTCCACCCAACGATGGTGCGGAGGGAGAAAAACGTGGATACACTTGCTGACGAGGGATTCTTTGTGACTACGATGGTGCTCAATGGTTGGAGGTGTGAGCTAATGGTGATCACTGCTTGTCTGGAAGAGATGCAGCCAATTTCCAATTTCGTAGGTTGGATTGTAGCAGCGAATTCAGGAAGTTTCATTAAGAAAAGCACTTGGTACAGGTACAATCAGAAACCGAAGGTTCGCCGTGAAAGAATGTCGGTGATTGTCGTTCCCTGCTTCGCAATGACAGATTCCTACGACTGGAAACTAAAGACGCCTGACGGAAAACAAATGGCGTGCACACCTGAAAGTCATCCGACAGACACTTCACGTCATCATCTTGAGGCATTGTCCCTGTCGTTTTTGTTTCCACAGATATGGGTCCTTCTTTTACCAAGTCACGGTTCTCGGATATTTTCTGAGAGGAGTTCAAATATTTCTCTTCTTTGGGTTCAACCCACCGATTACGCATGTTCGTTATACCACAACCATTACAGAAGGACTGCCTTTGAAGTTCACCAGTTGGTTGTGGAACTGCATTCCGGCGACGGTCCATCCCCCACATTCTTGCGACCCACTCTGTAGCAAAACGGATCCTGTGGTGCTACCCACAGGAAAATGAATCCGGCGTTGCATCCTTTCTTAATGCCCGAAAGCTTTACTCCGAGTGGCTCCAAATTTGGTTCAAAAGTATGTTGGCAAGGGACAATACCTCACATGTAAGGTGCATTGACGAGGAAGAAATCCATAGACCAGGATTCCGTTTGGTCTATCTGACCGGCCGCATGGAACCGCATGTGACTTCCGGGGTTTTTGGGTACAGGTTCCTCTCCTGCTTCCAAGCAGACAACCCGCTGACGTATGAAATGTACCACCTTCCGTTTCACAAGGACTTGTGGATTACCCTTGCCGTGGCAATGGCATGTCTTACACTCTGCTACTTTGTATGGGGAAACTGTCTTACGAACCTCGGTCCCATCGACATGGGAAAGATACTTCTCGAGCTGCTGAGCTCCTTGGTCGAAGACAGTCATCCCACTCCGTCAGCAGGACGAAGGAAAACGCCCTTCAGGATGGCATTCGGGACGTGGTTCCTAGTCTCCGCGGTTCTAAGCGCAGGCTACATTGGAAACGTCATAAAGTTGCTCAACGTCCCTCCGGCTCCAAAAACGTTCAACCGATGGGGGGATCTACCATGCCTGCCTCAGGACAGGGTTAACGTTTCCGACTTGGCCACATGGGAAGCAAGGTATAAAGCTACACATTCAGGGGCTGCTCTTGGGGATATAATAAAATCACTGAAAGTACCAAGTTTGTACGAAGGTACAGAGAGATGTGCTGAGGTGTATTCTGTTCCTGCATTGGAACGTTACGAGTTCGCTGAGTGTGCTTCCCCATCGTCGTTCTGCCGCTTGAGTTCCTTGCATAATTCATTTCTACACGACGTTCAATCGGAGTTACACAATCAGGCTCGCTTTGACAGGCAAATTACGTCTAAGGAAAATTGGACCCTATTTTACGCTCTAACGGGCCTTCTCGTCAATTCCCGACAGTTTCCAAGTTATCGGTTGAAATCATTTTTAGATGGATGTCTGGACCTCACAAAGGAGAAATCTAGAGCCGCAGAAGAATCGATTCTATTGGAAAAGAGTCTCACCCAGTGCAAACATACCGTTTGCACTGGACGTTTGTGGGGGTAATGTGTTTCACATGGCCAGCGATTGCGGTATGTTTGCAAGGCAACATTGTGTAGATGATATAATCTTATACCTTGACACTGTTTGCACTTGTACAAGCTTTGGATTCTACTTTGTCTATGCCAATATCCAGATTGATTTCATTATTTTCCTTACGTGGCGACTGCAGTGAACAGTTTACTGGTCTATCAATGCCACTTCGAAAATCTAACTGCTCGCAACGAACGACGATACGCAACGACGCACAATTAGTCCATACCGTAATTTCGGAACCCATGAGGCATAGAAGACTTTTATAACTTCGCTTCCCCCTTTAAATGAAGTTTTCTCTTAATCATTCCCGCACTTCAGGTCATGTATTTCTTGCTAACAGTGAGTGTTGTAACTGTCGTTTCCATCGTGGTTGCTGTTGCTGTATGGAAGAAACAGAAAGAATGGGGAACGTCGGAGCAACCCCATCCTCATTCAATTCTAGATGACAACAATCGTGGTCACCCAACGTGCGCCCACACGTTAGTGGTTGGTACGATGAAGACATGGTTCCAAGGATCCTTCCACCCAACCATGGTGCGAGGGGAGGAGGACGTGGATAGACTTGCCGACAAGGAACTCGACGTACGTACAACATTGCTCAAAGGCTGGAGGTGTGAGCTGATGGTGGTCACTGCTTGCGTCGACAAGAAGCGGAGTAAAGCGGATTACAGAATACCTTGCAGAGTATCAATAAAGCACAAAGTAAGGAAATGTTTTTGTTGCCAGGAGGGAAAGATTAAGGAGAACGAAAGGAACTTTTTATTAAAAGGGTTGTCATTCTAACATTTCCAATTTCTGTGCCGGGATAAGTTCCCGGAACTTCGATAAAAATGCTGTAGCTAGATACTGGAAATTCCTACGAAGCAGGGTTATACGGTGGTTTCCGGCGTTCTCCATGTGGAGAGGTCAACCATGGGAGGTTTATACAAACATTGACTGGTCATTCAATGGCCATTGATCTGTTTTGCATTCTATAACTTTCAATGCATTCTAAGTTACTTCGGCGTTTATAATAAATCAACAGCACATTTCCTTTGGCAGATCTTACTGCAAGTGGAAGAGGGGTGCATTGGAAGCTGTCGCTTTGCAATTGTGCATCTCACCTTAAACAATACATTTGCAAGCATGTGGTGGGATTGGCCGTAAGGGAAGGCAGGCACAACTTACGACCAGAGGCTAAAGCGATTCCACTTGGTCAAAAAAGGAAACCTGGCCGTCCTAAGAGGGCTACCAAGGCAGTATTAAAAGATTGAATGGTTAATTTTACTGTTTTTAACTTTCAGATATTTTGTACGAATTCTCCGATAAAACTGTACACCCTAAATTGAAAAGTTGTATGAGGAGTAAGGTTTACGAAAATTAAAGCAAAATTGTACGAAAAGTCAGTTTTTTTTGTGACCCATTAAGAATATTCCCTGTAAGTGCAGCTCATTTAGTACATGACGGTTGAATCCTAAATGCGTATCGCAAAAGTGCGTATTCCTTCAACGCCAATCCTGATTCCTTGCAACAATGTATTTCCCACCACTATTCGATAGTAAATGAATGATCGAAACCCGTGGATTTTACGGAGGTTGAAATCCAGCCATATATAAGCTGCTGGTAAGTGTTCGGTGCCAAACACTACAACACTTATGCTCAGCGACGCGAAGGCAAGGATTAGTGTCGTGGCAATGCTGGAATTACGTAGCGAAAGTCGCTGTGGTCCGGCCGGCCTTTCGTTGTTCGGCTCCCGCTTTGTTTGTTTATCCGTTTTTAACTTTGCATTGATATATGCAACCCCTTTCATGAAGGATCCCGTGGCTTGCATCCATTTGAAGTATTTGGGAACGGGTGAATTGTGGGGTGGAGTCATCCTCACATAATAAACTTCGGGAAATAACAACTCATCGACGTTGTTGTACCACAGAGCCCTTGTATATGTTTTCTTGATATTCTCAAATTGAAGGTCCCACTTGGATTCCGCAAACCGGGGGTAAGCGAATGCAGAGCTTTCGCATTTTGCAAGTTCCTCCTCAGCTAAAATACGTTCCTTGTCTGCACTAAAATACTTCCCAATCAAAATCTTGTAGTGGTCCACATTTCCTGGATCACCACCCAGACGGTATCTTGGAATCGAATGCACACCCACTAGCAGACGTGACAAGCCGTACAGGATGCGTCGTTCCCTATTTGGTATTGTATCCAAGTCAATCTTTCCGTGACTGACAGGTAGTCTCTTCCGCACCTCGTATAAGAAGCTATTGTATATGCCGTTGATGTCGTAGGATCCACCCCAGTCACCAATATAGTCAAATGAAAAAATTGCCACTCCGGCGTCTGAATAAACCTCCGTGCACTCGACTTTCGGGTCGCCCCTTTTCCGCTGCAGAACCGCTTTGGCCAAATCGGACATGTTGGAGAAGAAGGTGGATGTTTGACGCAGCCTGGTCGTCCAGGTGAGGATGGAAGCGACATTAGCCCTGTCGTCGTAGAGGCAGGGTAGGGAATCCCAGGTCCTGTACGGCTGTTTCGGGGGAGGGACGTTCACGAAGTTGATGACTGTTCCGATGTAGCATCCACTGACAACCGTGGAAACTAAAAACCAGAGTCCAAACGTTACCCGGAATACCGATTTTCTTTTGACGGCGAGTGGTGTGGGAGGGCTGTCCTCAACTAGGGAACTTAGAAGGAGGAGGAACATCCTTCCAAACTCTATATTATCATCCTCCACAATATACCTCTTCCACAGAAGGATGCCGCACAAAATGCAAACAAATGTGAGGCCGAGTCCAAGCCACAAATCCGGCGTGAAGGGTTTGTGGTACAACTCGTACTGGAGTGAGCGATCCTTCTTTGCGCATGACAGGAAACCATAACCCCGGCGGCCATACGACATCGCCTCCACCTCTGTATCGCCAGATTCTAGTTTCCACGATATCGCCTTTGGCGACCCCCTGAGTGAATTCCCGTTGAGCGATTGGTTGACTTGACCTTGAAGGATGTGTCTCATCCAGCTGTTGAGCCACAATCTGTAAGCCGTCCGCTCATCTATTTTCCTCGTGGGTACCTTGTCATCTGGAATCCTCCATCTGATGGATTTCGTAGTAATGGAAGTTTCCTTCCGCACAATGGCGGAAATGCATTTGAATGTCGCATGGCATTGGGATATAGGGGTTTTCACCGGTGGGGGCAGGGCTTCAGTTACGTTCCAGCTACCCCGAATGTACTCAATGCGGGGGTATCTTTGAGATGATTGCAAAATGATGGGGGTATTGCTGCTGTTGTCAATACAAATCCCTTCGGCGGAGGACAGCGGGGGAAGGAGGAGGAGGGCGACGAGCGGTTGGGAATACCATAACAGTTGCATATAAGCTGACCACACCAGCGGTTTACCATCATGTCTGATAATATTCCAGTCAGTTGACAAGCCCATGTCGAGACACGGAACAACGAGGACGATCGTGCTCATGGCGCGACATTTTGCTCTTTCATGGTTGCTGAGATGGATAAGGCTTCTTTGGTACCGCTCAACCATCCGGCCCATATATTCAGCTGTGGAGATCTGATCCCTATCGACTGAATTCCGAACTTCGCAGACTGACATTGTGACAAACTCACACCTGAAACTCTTTAGTTGAATTGTTCCTGGGCCGCCGTTGGTCCAGTAGAGCTCCTCCTTTGCAACCCATTTCCAAAGTGTGGATGGTGATTGGTTTCCTGTAAATCTTTTGTTTTCTGTGCCAAAAACTACCGTTTGCCAGCACGGTGTGTCCTCTTCCCTGGTATCGTCTAAAATACGATGAAAGTGTGGATTTTCAGAAGTGCCCCAACTTTGACCTGGGACAGCCAATGCAAGTCCGAGTAGTAGAAGGGTCAAACATGGTAGGATAAGGAGCATTTTGGAAAACCTCTGAATGTGGTAGGAGATCGACAAAAGTTTCCTGACAGATTTCAGTCTATATTTATTTGTACAATCGCTCACAATTGTGAGGATCAACCCAAGGATTGATTAGGTGTTATCTTACAGAATACTTTTATTGAAGGTAAGCTTCTTGTTGAAAATTTTAAGTGGTAGTGCCTTCATTTGCAAATGAATTCCAAGACTGTTTAAAAAAACACTCATACGAATTACTTTTTCATTCAACGTGTAGAAAATAACACGCAATCTTGTGGAAGTGTTTTGTGAAAATGACTTTTGTACCTGTACACATTTATTTGTATTTTCAAAAGGGTATTTCAATTTCAATATTGCTATTCTGTTGAGTTAATTACGAAGGTTCAAGGAAGCGTTCAGCGAAAATCGAGGCCAAATTTATTCGGTAGACCTCAAATTCATGACTTTATGCGGAGGTAAAGACCGTCCAAAGTCGGCTCTTATTGTCGCAAGGCTTGCATAAGGAGACAGAAATACCTGAAGTTTGAAAAAATGTCGTCTCCATGGATTCGGATGCAAGGTAATTCTACCGCTGGCTTGTGTCCCATTTGTGTCCAGACAGATTTAGGGTTTCACATTTATTTTATTGACGGATGAGAAATAGAAGGATATGTTTGGAAAACACAACACCCTTAGCACATGTTTTTTGCACATATCGGATTGCCAAATGTGAACGAATTCCCAGCTGAAAGGTAATGCGAATCCAAAACATTTCCCCAAGCGACTAATGACGAAGGTACGTATCCTACTCATTACCACTGCTAAGTAATTTGTCCAGACTCCATCCATTGGGTCCATCTAATGTCCAACTTTCTTGACTCGAAAACTTAACATTTAAAGGTTAACAACCATCTTTTCTGAGGCCACCCTGCCCTTCTATCGTGCCAATGATTGAGAGCGGAAGAGCCGCTCTATCGCTTACAACAGTGGAGTGGGAACTTCTTCAGTATGGCGTGCCGAATAACCTGGTCGCCATGCCAAGGATCCATGCAAGGTTCAACTGAGGCGTGGTCAGCATCATGGATGAGCTTACAATTAGTTGCCTTAAAGACAATGGTAACTTGGACTGGGCAAGCTTAGGTACAGGTGTATCCTAACGAGGGAATATGTAAATGGAGTTTCTGTTTGATACTGACATATGGTGACAAGGATGTCGTATGAGTAATTGTCCTACCCTTGGTTTCTGTGAATGGAGCTCTGAAGGGATTGGCAGAACGAGGGAGGACCCGCACTACGGCAGGAGCTACAATTGGAATAAGGCACCCTTCGACGTTCCACCACCTCCAACAGCTGATTTTGAATTCACTCTCAACCTCGCCTTTGTGAATATAGAGGATGAGGTGCGGGGAGAATGCTTCCATGAGAAGCCCTTCATCATGGACAAGAAAAAGGAGAAGATGAAGAAGAAGAAGGGGCGGCGGCCTTTGTTGATAAAGGTGCTTTCTAAAATTGCTTTTCCGAAAACCAATCATTATCAGGGAAGGTGGTATCTGTACTCGTTGGTTCCTTCGATACGGGTTTCTGCTATTTGCCTGTATAAACGGTCATTTTCTCTGATGCTTTAAGGTTGAAGGTATTCATTTAAGAAATACAGGTAGTAGACACAAATATTGAGGTATTCAGCATCATCTGAGACGGCAAAGTCGACTTCGCTGGTTTCTATGGAAATCCGAAAATGGGATATATATTTTTCTATGTTTATTAGTTTATCGAAAAGGTCCATGGGCTTTTTGGCGTTTATGATGGGTGCTTCATTTCACAATTAATTCTATTCAAACCAAGGAGTGCTGTACCGCTTATCCTGGCTTGAAGGGACCCATTCAGCGATGCCTAATTCATTCCATTCCACCGTTTGGAATTGTAACTTTGGTATAAAATGCAGAATCATAGATTATTAAAGCGCAATCTACCGATTGGGTGGATTAACACTGAAAAGTTATTAAAATTAGCTCCAGAGTGTGTACAGTTGCCCTTAAAAAAACGCGGTGTCCAAATCGTACATTTAAGCATGAGCTATCGTCAAAGGCGACAGGAACAGATAACTGAGATGAACCCGGATAATGGATGATTTAGACGGTTAATTAAACACCATGAATGGAATTTAAACCTTGTGCATTCATCAAAGCGAATAATTGTTCCCCGGCAGTGATTGAAAAGCCATACCTTAGGTCCAGTGACGTCAATCCCGTACATTTTGCGATAGTCAAGCGCTTTTCTAAAAGTTTGGGGTCCACATGATGTAACTATTATCTGGGATCAAGCCATGTTGAATTCAATGAATTGGTTCCATATCTATGCCTCACTTGACCGTTTAAATCGCTAAGTTAAGCATGGGCATCACTCACTTTAGGAATGCCACCTTGTGACATAATCGGCGTCAACCAAGCTTAATAATCTTGTAACCTTGTGAAAGTTATATGATTGGTGATATTAACCTGACACAACGTGATTGATGGATTACTCAGTGACGATCAATCTGCGACGATGTTACACTGGGTTACTCGATATAAAAGCATTTCTAAGCCAGAATGTGAGTCAGTTGGGTTGTACCTTGCGGTCTTCACAAGTATCTTTCTACGACTACCATATAAAAGCGAAAATAAGTTCAGGAGACAGGTGTATTAATTTCCCATTAGCCCTATGGGGCATATTGCAGCAGGTGTGCTGGGAGCATTCATCATTACAATTGGTAGCGTCTAGCTGTATGCTAACATGGGAAAATAAAATTGTATTTTGGGTAATTATAGGATGTTCTGGTGCTAGTTTGTTTAGCAGTAACGGAACAAGGATTGTCGGAGGAATTCCAGCTGAACGAGGAGAATTCAAATGGATCGTGTGGATACAGGCCCGGTCAGGTTCCACTGGTTTTATGTGTGGCGGACTAATTGTCAACCTGGACTCCATTCTCACAGCGGTGATCACTTGTATTCCCATTTGTTTTATTCTTATTTTAATGTCCCCGTGTTACTTAGGCTCATTGCTGCGATAGACCGGCTGTTGAGTACACTGTATATGCCGGTGATCATATCCGAAATGTCAACGAAGGAAGCGAACAAAGTCGAACCGTGCGCTCGGTCATTCCGCACCCACAGTATAATGAGTAAGCTCAGGCAATTTAATAAGCACGATTTGAATTCTGTTGTGCATTTTCCAGCGACACAGTTGATAATGACGTTTGCATCCTGAAATTGACCACACCTTTTACAACAGGGGAATACGTTGGAGCGGCCACATTGGCGACGGCAGGGGGCATCCCATCCGGAAATTTGGTTGTTGCAGGATGGGGTGACACCACTGATGGAGGTAGCGACTCTCAAACGTTGCTAAAGGTTACCGTCCCCTTTGTGTCGGACGCAAGGTGCAAAGATCTACATGGTACTGGGAATATACTTCCCGGGAATATTTGCGCCGGGGAAGGAGGGAAAGATTTCTGTGACGGCGACTCAGGTGGACCTCTTCACCAAGAGTTAACTGTGGTGGGAGTGGTATCCTGGAGCGACTGTGGAAACCCACGAGAACCTGGTGTATACGCTAGCGTAGCTTACTACAGGGCCTGGATTAACCAAAACTCTCAGGACCTGGATTAATCCAAATAAACACATGCATATTTAGCGGAGTTGTGCCACATTTTTCACTCAATTGCCCCTTTCAAAGAAACATACCTTGCAAGATATGCTTTTATTTCTGTACATGTAGCTTTTTCTAAAAACAAACACAAGGTAAAACCAGTTTGAAGACATGCCTTCAGGAATGCCTCCAACGAGCCGGCGATACGGACAGCAACTGGCCAGATCTGGCCACACGGTCGCAACTCCCCTCTGTATATGCCTACGTATGTAGTAAGGTTCATGTACGTTTGTACAAAAAAAGGGGACTGAAAACATTCCCACTCATTTTTACTGCAGTATGCGTACCAATAACAGTTTTAGACGCTCCCTGTCATTTTAAGTACGTCAGACGTTTGAAAAATAGAAAGGAATGTACAACTCTGCAAGCAGTACAACCGTACAGAAGATATCATGGCGTGTCATCAATTCTTGGTATGCAATGTCCATTCAAAATATGAGGTATTGTACGGGCAGGCTGAACGGATGTACATGTTGGTAAATTAACTGGTACGGATTTGCATATTTTCCAACTCCACATTTTTATTTCAAAATTGTAAAAATAAGTTTATATAAGGATAAAAATGATACCAAACAATGGGCGATAACACAACTGGTAGTCTTTAAATTACGAAACGAACAATCGGAAACTACGGCTAAGGAATATTCACAAAAGTTACCAACAACGATTAATATGATGGACAGTTTACCATTACTCTGTAACAAAACAAAACAAATAAAAAACTAACCAATTAGTTTAACTAAGAAGAGGTAGACGGACCCGCAATACCACCATCATTATTAACGTACGCAGCTAATTCCAACACGCTTGAATTAACAGCAGTTGTAGGTGGCATTTTATACACACATTTGTCCAAAAATTGCCATGCTCCGTCGCAGGAAGTGGGGAACGCTCGATAGAAAACATAATAGGACTTGTAAGCAACATCCACGGCTTCATATAAGCTGTCACATTTAATCCCTTGGCCGTGGACTATTACAAAAATTTCAGAAATTTCCAGCGTTGACTTTTCTCCAAGTACAAGAACTTTTGGTTGGTCCGAAACGTAAGTTGGAAGAAATTCCTGCACATTGAAATCAGTCTTCTCCACCTAAAGATATAAATAAAATTGAACTCACTGACTTTGACTTGAGTGAGTTAAAATCCGTGTCATGTTATATACCTGTATGAAAGCCGACACAGAGTTCAACCTGGCCGTCTTGTTACACTTATGCTTGACAACAAATGGAAGCATGAAGAATGCTGCAATTATCATTTTGTCTAAAATAAAACAAACTCGATTAGTACTATCATTCAATATATAGCCGAGCTCAATTTATTTAAGTTGTACCTTCGCAAAGGGAGTCACTAATTCCCAATGTGATAAGTTTCTTGTTCATCACTTGAGCGAACTGAAGGATTTTGGGGGAGACTTTTCTCCAATTCCACTCCAAGTTATCTGACGCATTCGGGTGTTCTTGAGAAAAATCATGTTCAATCTGTTGAAAAGCATGTTTACGAGTTCAATTTAGTTGCCCATCACCAATGAAAGCACAGGCTTACCGCGCCTTGAAAATTGAACAGAATGGGCCATTCGGTCACTATGTCACTGAACTCTTTTGCAGACTTGATAAAAATTTTCCTTTTGGCATAGGTAATTTTTAAGCAGTCCAACACCCTTTGTGGGGGTTTATTATGGGCGTGAAGCCAGCAACTTGAACTTTCAACTTCTTCAACAGTGTACACTAAAATCAAAAGTATTCAAATATAATACAGGTTCAACAATGTCAAAGATATAAACCAAAGTGGAGGAACAAAGTTACTTTCTCCACATTAGTCACAAGGAACATTTAAATAACACTATTACCACATACCCACTGATCTGTCTTCAACCACATAACCACCATCTCTTGCCACAACTTCCCGTGGGCTTTTATTTTTACTCCAGTGGTACACGAACCAAGATTGAATGTATCCCATGGGCCTCTTCGATACTTTCTTACCATCTTTTAAGTAGGTTGTGGAGGGTGAGAACCACGCATTCTGTTCAACCAAAACAATGAGCATTCAAGAAAACAATAATCAAGAATAGCGTCACAAAAAATGAATAATCACAAATACCGTTAATGTTTTCTTCTC
>JAQGCL010000121.1:0-22591 GCA_034699605.1 Isotomiella paraminor | reverse complement strand
TGGGTTGGTCCTTTCGGACTGCCTCACCCTTTGTTGTTGCTTCCCGAAACCTGAAGCTCATTTTGTGTGTGAAGTAGTATAATTGGTTTTCCTTTGCGGCAGCCTCATCATGTTTGCTCATCAAGATCGACAGGATCAGTCCCACATTCCCACTGTTCCCGCCCACCTTCCGGCATCCAACAATGTGCCACCCCGAAGTATTCAAACCATTGTTGATTTTTGAAATGTTTTTCTTCCACAAGGGGTATTCATTTACCGGTATGACTTCCGCCTCTTTCACCCAAACCGTGCCAAAAATTTCCAGCCTCGGTTTCGGTGCTGTGTGTTCAGCCATCCCTACTTTAAACTTTCCCCCCTGTATTTTTGGAACTTGAGTTTCGACCCATAATTTGGTCATGTCATCCTCACACGACACAATTACAGAGCCGGCACTGATCCAAATATTGTTAATTTTGAAGTTCGTCGGTTCTTTTATAGCCTCAATGGACCCGCGAAGGCCCATCGTGACTTCTATTGCATGCTGCGCCCTTATCCGGTCTAGACCATCAGCAAAGCTGACAGCCACAAACTTTTCAGGCCAGCTCTGTGTGGATGAAGGCTTACGTGGTGTAGCTTTCATCCTTCCGTCCACTCTTGCCTGGGCTGCGGCTTTCTCCTGTTGGTCCGCGGCCATCATCAAAGACAGCCTGCTGGACTTTTGACCTTGACCTTGGCCTCTCCTTACGCCCCCACTGAACCCTTGCTTTGGCGGAGAGATGGATGAGGGTGGTGGTGAAAAAGAGTCGTGTTGGTTGCTCTGTGGAAGTGGTGGTGGTGGCGGCGGTGCTGATGATGACGATGTCGCACCCACACTCACGTCCATTTGTTGTTCCTGACCTCCGTTGTCTCCGTTGAGGTCTGCTGTAATGGTGAGCTTCTCCACACCCCCACTTATGTCACTTTCACTACCTCCACTTTGCTTCAACTTCATCTTTTTTAACTTTCTCTTCAGAGACCCACACTTTCTTTTCCTCTTCACTTTAGGAGTCGAATGAAGAGGGCCTTTTGGATCGTCCACGGGCGAACTTTTGTCCCCCTCGTCTTCTTCCAGCAGCCTCTCTTCATCCTCCTTTGAAATGTCGGCAGTTTGGTCCTTTTCCATCGTTATTTTTTAAATTTCCAAAAAAATTATGGACCAGACTGTTTTCCGGCCATGCGGTCGGTTCAGCTGATCAAACGCGAATCCGTGAGACTGTTTACGTTGGAGTAGAAACAGAATTGAGAAATGGCTTTGTATCGATAAATGAACTTTTTGAGATAATACTGGACTCTTGGATAATGAGCGAACCAGTAAAGAGCAAATGTACAGTGGGATATCTTTGTGCGAGGTTAAGAGAATGCGGTTTGGATAAAACTACTGGTAATGTGACCTATCTTCATCGCAATACCTTACTACATTTTTGGATTGGGTTAATAGATCAACTTGAAAAGGAGTTAGACAGTTCTGCCGTTTTGATTCATGGCCTCCCTCTTCGTCTTCAAATTAAAGCTGTGCAGTACACTTCAAAAGCCGCCGTGGAAACCCAATTTGGTGTCGTTTCACCAATAGTGAAAATATCCGCGGTTGTCGATGTACTACTGGAGGCATCGTGGATAATTCAATACTGGAGAAGGCTAGCATATCACCTTGACGTCTTTCGTGATGATGATTTCAGAAACGTGGAAGAAAGGGTCAGAAAAGGGACTGGTACAATTCGAGAAGTCATGGAGATAATCCTTGTGAAGTGGTGCAGTATGGACAACGCTAGGAGATGCGTTGCATCGCTATGTCATCTGTTGGAAGGTTTAGGATACATTAGCTTGGAAGGTATAACTGCCCAACAAACCTGAGTGAATAGACTTCAAAAATCTTTTTGCATAGCTCGACTAATGAACAAATTCGGCGCTAATGCCATTATACAACAAAGTGACTGCCCCTACAACTTAAAAACCTTCCTTGGATTTGGAGGATACGGGATTGTTTTCTCGGCCCAAAACTCAATTACAGACTCCTTGGTTGCAATAAAACTCCTCAACGTAAATGAAAAGCAATCACAGGAGAAATTACTGCGTGAATGCACAATAATGGCGAATCCAGAAAACTGGCATCCCAACTTGGTTAAGGTTTCGAGAGATACAGCGGTTCAAAGTCGAGACATTAGCCCTCAAATTACCAAATTGCTCGAAACTTCAAATGCAGCTCCGACGTTGAACAATCCATACTTGTCGTTCCACGTGAACACAATTCGAGACTCGAACACTGCCATACCTTGTATCGAAATGGAGCTGTGCGGTGTCACCTTGCGTTGCTGGTTAAATGAC
Source organism: Isotomiella paraminor (assembly GCA_034699605.1). NCBI lineage: Eukaryota > Metazoa > Arthropoda > Collembola > Entomobryomorpha > Isotomidae > Isotomiella > Isotomiella paraminor. The sequence continues at coordinate 20,251 of JAQGCL010000121.1, read as the reverse complement.
ACACTTCAGGCGGATAAAACGGAGGCCACCGTCGTTGCAAGCGACATCATTTCAGGTCTAAAGTTTCTCCACGACAGAAACATTCTGCACCGGGACTTAAAACCTGAAAACATCTACTTTTCTGCCAACACAGAGGCACAGAGCGAGTACACTTTCCCTGTAAAAATTGGTGACTTTGGACAATGTCGTGACGTTGATGCTACTCACACAATGACGCAAACAAATCAAGTAAACTCAGCTGTATACAGGGCGAAGGAGGCTAGTGCACCTGTCGAAGGTAGTGATGTTATGCGCTATGGACAAAACGCCGATTGGTTTTCCCTTGGGTTGATTTTGTACGAAATGTTTTATTTGATCCATCCGTCACAATTCGTGTCGGCATTTGATGAGTTGGTGATTGACAGGATGCTCCGTCGCTCCCCTTTCTCCGGTTGCCACCGTCCAATTTGCCTGGAAAAGATTAATAATATCGTTCTAGGGCTGACGTACAGACGGTCGGACCAGAGGAAAGAGATGATAGGGTTTGTTTCCAGCGGTGGAAACATCAATGATTATCTCTGTTCTGAAGAAAGTGTTGTCGATGATGGTGTTACGGCTAGCCAGGGATGACGAGACACTCATGATACACATGGATGACATGCTAATAACTGGCACAGAAGAATGAGAACATTCTAGGATACCAAAGTTGTTCTTTCTATATCTAATATAAATTATTCAACTAACACCAAGGTTAAGTCTTATGAACGAATAAAGTTTCGTGTCAATGTTTAATGACCATGCTTTCTTTTACTGTCGATAGAACATTGTGTAATATTCATACAACATAAAGCCCTTACGTACTTTAAATAATCTAAACCCAATCGCAAGATGTCATCATAAATACACTTGTTAATGTATTTGCAAACTTGTCATGACTACATATTATGACGATGCATTTGGTTACGTGGAAAGTTGTAAACTGATTGATATTCATGCCGCATACTCGTATAATTATTGTTTGGATAAGGTCACTATACTTAGGTTGAAGCCAGTTCCAGTATCGCTGCATTAGATTACACTACAGTTTGAAACCGTTCCCCTTAATTTATTGATATAGCAGGGGCCTTACAGATTCGACGTTGCCAAAAGTTGGCACCTAACAAAACCAGTGAAAGGTACCACCAATCCAAGGTATAGACGAAATGTAGAAACACAAAACATTGCGGCGGACAGCGGATAAACATTTGCCTAACGTACCGAAGAATACAATTTTGACAGCAACCCACATGCAGCATTGTGATCCGCCTGCTATATTTTAAGGTTCGACGGTCTATCCCATGTTGACTAGAGAAGAAGCAATGCTTGTTTGGGACACCTCAATCTCAACTTGCCACATCATGAGAATCCTTCAAATATTCCAATTTATGACAATTTTTTAAAAAAACAGGTACACCATAATGTTGTCGCAGCTTGCCCCAAATCTCTGCCGTTTCAACAGCTCTCGTCTATGAATTACCAATTGAGTGGCCAAAACCGTTAAGAGTTATTGGAGCTATCTCCCATGCTCTTTGCTTGGAAAATAATATCCACACACTTTCGTAAAACCTGGCTCTTCCTCTGACTGACACAAAAAACGTATACTCAACACTCAAAGCCTGTCCATCCATCCATGCATCACAGCTCAGCTTTTGTTTTGTGTGACAAAATCTTGTCGTAAAAAAATTCAATCATGCCAAACACAATTCCCATTTACACGTGCAGATTAGATTACATTTGCCCAATCATGCCGCTTTAATGTATGAACTTTTTTTCTGATTGAACACTCGACCTTCATTCATGCAACTGTGTGTCGTAATCAACTTGTTCAAATGTCCACTTAATTTAAGAGGACAATAAAACTCTCACTTTGTGGTAAGTTAAAAAATACTGCCATTGTTTTCCAACTTCCAAAAAACATTTGTCGTTTCAGAAACATGGGGCTCCTCAAAACCTTCCTCTTCGTCATCGCACTCTATCCCCCATACCTCTCTTACAAAGTCTACGATGCCCTCTTCACGGATCACCCAATCCCAAACACCGTGGACGAATCCTGGGGGCCAGGTTCCAAACCTGGAGTAGCCGTCCCTGACTTAGACACATCCATTCGGCCCTTCAAAGTGGACTTCACCTCCCCCAAGATCCTGTCCGACCTCAAGTTCCGCTTGAAGGGGGAGCTGGAAAGGGGATTCATGCCCCCTTTGGAGGGCGTAGGGTTTGGCTATGGCTTCAACACGGAGTACCTCAAGAGTCTTATGACCTACTGGATGGAAAAATACGACTTTTCTGGAAGGGAGAAGGAGCTGAACAAGTATCCCTCCTTCAAGACAAAAATAGGGGGTTTCGACATTCACTTCCAACACATCAAACCCTCTAAGGAAGTCTCTAAAAAGTACAAGAGAACGGTCCCCATCATCCTGATCCATGGATGGCCAGGATCTTTTGTGGAGCATCAGAAAATGATCCCACTGCTGTTGGAACCCAAGGACTCCGAGATGAATTTCGAGATCGTCGTTCCCTCCCTTCCAGGCTACGGCTTCTCAACCCCGTCTTCACGTCCAGGGCTGCATATTCTCCCCATAGCAAACATCTTGGGACGTCTCATGACACGTCTTGGATACGACTCCTACTACGCCCTGGGGGAAGACTGGGGGACATTTATTGTGTCTGACATGGCCGCCCTTTTCCCCGAGAGAGTCAAAGCCATCCACTTTGAGTGCGGATCCTTCCACCCATGGGACGTTCTGAGACAGTTTGTCTCCTACCTACTGAATCCAGTAGAGTCCTTCTACGGGGGTCGCCAGAGGAGCATCGATCGCTTCTACCCCTACCACCGGATCCTCTCCATGTCCCTCATGGAGTCTGGGTATCTCCATGTCCAGGCTACCAAGCCTGACACGGTGGGAGCCGCCCTGAGCCAGAGTCCTTCAGGCCTGGCAGCTTACATCCTTGAGAAGTTTGCCACGTGGACGAATGAGTCTTCCATGGGGCAGCACGATGGTGGTCTAGAGACCAGTTGGACCAAGGAGGATCTCTTGGACAATGTCATGGTGTACTGGGTCTCAGGGTCCATTACAAGTGCCATGAGACTCTACTCCGAAGGATTCACTCGCTGGGGAGCGTTCCGAGTCCCGGTGAGCACACCAGCGGCTTGTATGAATCCTCCAGAAGATGTCATCTTCACGACGAAGGAAGGTCTCCTCGCAAAGTATCCTAATCTCCTCAGGGTTGAGACGCCGGATGTGGGAGGTCATTTTGCAGCCTACGAGATTCCACATGTCGTGGCTAAGGAGGCCGTCCAGTTTTTTAACCATGTTGAATTTAGTCAAGATAAAAAAGTATGAAGAAATTGTGAAATGGGAAAAGTGAGACGAGACCAAAAATAAACCATTTTTCATAGTCGTCAGAAAAGCGTGCAGACAGACGACAGTGAGGAGCAGCTCAGTCTCGTCTCTTCGCACAAAAACAAACTTTTTTTCGTCTGTCTCTCGTCTGTCGCTTTTTAATTTTCTTTTAATTAATTACCTTTTTTATTTTGTGAGGAATAATCAAAGAAAGGCACACATTTGAAAAGGGCATGTGTTCGACAAATAACAAATATTATTTCCCCTCCTTGGACTTGGATGAGGGAGCTTTTTCGAAGAAGATGACAAGGAAGAGGGAAGATGAACGTTTGAAGGAGGACAAGGACAATCATGAAGAAGAAAAGAAGAAGAGTCCCTTGAGGGCAGAGGAGGAAGAAGAAGAGGCCCTTCGTCTGACCCTGGCCTTTTTGGTGAGTGTTTTTTTAAATTTAAAACGTGTTTTTACCTTCTTTGTGTTTACATTTTGTTCTATTTTGAAGGATGAAGATGAAGATCATTTTGATCAAGGAGGAGGAGGACTTCCTTTTGGTCAAGGAGGAGGAGGACTTCCTTTTGGTCGTCACGACGACAACCTGGACGTTGTTTCCTCATCTGGACTCCCTCCAACAACTTCGAAGACGACTTCTTTGAATTTGTGGACGCCTTCTTCTTCTTCTTCTTCAATCCTTCCTCCTGTTCCCTCGACGACGACGACAACGACTTCTTCGTCATCATCCCCATGGGCCTCTTACTCCTGCCAAGATCTCCAAACTCAAGTGGATCTTCTGGATGAGACGTCCATCAGTCTCCGAAGAAACTTCGCAGGTATAAAAAAAATGCCCATCTTTTGACGACTTAACCTTTTTACGATTTTTAGCGAGGGCTCCACCATCTGTCATTTGGAGTGGAGTGTTTCCATCAAGGAGGCTCAGGTATCCTGTCTACTCTCCAAAGGTAACGCCTCCTAGATTTCAAATTATGCATTCTTCTATACTTTCTGTCTTTTAGATCTTCGTAGGAGGACTCCCCTACGACATTACTGAAGAGACTCTCCTCTCAGCCTTCTCACCCTTTGGAAGGGTCGTGGTGGAATGGCCCCCACTACCAGGGAACCGTAAAGGGTTCGTCTATCTCCGCTTTCAAGGGGACACTCATGTCAAATACCTCCTCCAAGCCTGCTCCAAGTCTCTTCAAGGCCAGTTCTTCTACACCATCACCTCCACCATCTCTCCTCGACTCAAGAAGACTGTGGAAGTTCGCCCTTGGGCAGTGTCTCAAAATAGCTTCGTAGTCCACAAGAACAATACGAAAATCGTTGATAGGAAGATGGCCGTCTTCGTGGGGGCCCTCCATGGGAGTATGAGTGCGGAGGCTCTGGCCACCGTCATGGACAACCTTTTTGGGGGTGTTGTATACGCAGGTAAAAGACAGAGATCGATTTAGACTTGACTAATTTGTGTTCCTTTTCTAGGGATTGACGTGGATCGTGCCCGCTACCCCATCGGAAGTGGTTATGTGGCCTTCAACAACCCCATCTCTTATAGGAAGGCCCTCTCCGCCCATTTTGTGGAGATCCGAACCCCACGGTTCAGGAAAACGGTTCAGATTGACCCATACCTCCTACAGGAAGCCGTCTGTTCCCTTTGTTCAGTTCAGGCAGGGCCTTACTTTTGCCGAGATTGGGCTTGCTTTACGTACTTTTGTTCCTTCTGCTATCTGACAAAGCATGACAACAGCGGGTTTCTCCATCATCCTCCTCCCCTCAGTCGGAATGCGGGGACTTTTAATGGAGTCAACTTGAATCCCCATCCTCGATACTGCAACTCCTCCATCTCCGGAGGAAGTAACAATCACTGACTTTTTAAGATTTTTAAGACCTTTAATTTGACTCTTTTTCATAAGTTTTCTAACTTTGTTTTTATGGACTACATTTATTTTACTATTGTGTTGAGACAATTCATCGTATAGAAATAGTTTTTAGACCTGTTGTTATTTTACCCCATTTGACTTGTGGACTTGCACCAATGCGGTATTCCAATCTTGTCAACATTTTAATCAAGCTTTATTTGTTTTTTATGGATTACATGTGTCTACAAGTGTTAGACTTAGGCAATACATTTATTATTATGGATTATATGTGTCTACAAGTGTTAGACTAGGTAATAAATTTATTGCCAAACTGCTGAACTATGAATGCCTTCTACCAAGAACACATTCATGAGAAACAACGTAGCAATGCCCCATAAATAAAATGTGATTTGTACATGGGAGCTAATCGTTAGATCCGTGTATCTTGCGGAAAGCAGGAAATCCAGTTTAGACGTTGCCATGAATCCAACCAGCTGACTATGTCCAGTCATGTAAACCCATCGATTACTAATCCCTCCTTCCACCACCCGCTGTGACAAAGTCGCAGTTCTCTCTGCAAGAAAGTATTGAAATACTTGAGTAAATGTCTGCAACGTGCTTCCGTTTTTAGTGGTGAAGAAACAGCAATAGTCGTCCGACATGAATTGTCGATTCTTCATTGCCACTAAATCCACCATACTGTTGTCTACAACTATCTCAATCCCCCTCATCTTTACCAGTCCTACCGTCATATTTCCTTTCAAGAAGTCATAGGGATAGACAACCATGTCGTTTTCGCTTATGCTTCGATTCAACCATGCCTCCAATTGACGACGTGAGTGTTGCAGCCAAAACTTCGCTGGCCTCTTAGGCGGCAATAGAAACCTAAAAGAGTTGATATGATGGTAACCGGATCAAATGCTCGGTTTTTTTTAACATTTTGACAAACCTATACCCCGCATCCAAAAGTTGTGTTCCGTTTTCCATTCCCGTTTCCAGCGTAGGTGCTAGAAGGACACTCGTATAAACACCGGTGTACCCATTGTAAGGAACGATGTTTACCACGGCGACGAGAAGGAGCAGATGCGAGGAAGGCAGTAACCATCGTGGCATGCCGCCCGAGGTAATGTACATGAGAACAAAGAATGGAAACTGCCATGCTTCCCAACTCGAAGTATCCTTTGCCCTCCCGTCCTTCGATGCGGAATAGAGGACCACACAAATTGCACACAGCGATAGAAACATGCCTAGTAGAAGCCACCACGTCGTGCCATCAAAGGGTATGAGGACTACATCCCAGGCCGCCTCCAGACCAGAGTTAGGAATCTTACAGTACAGCAACCTTAGATAAACTGTGGTGTGCCGAGTCATTCTAGCGTTTGATTGAATGAATTCTTGAATCAACTCGACGCTTCCATACATTCGACTCTCCAGCCAGTCCATTGCGTAAAGAGACCGAGCTTCCAGGAACTTCTGGGCTATTGGTGTGTCCCAGACGATCGTTATTGTAAGGTTCTGTTTAGACATCAGAAGTCCAAGGTAAATAACACTTGCTATGCAACGTTGATTGTGAAATTCATTATCTTGAAAACAACGGTCTCTCGAGTAAGATTCTCCTGTTGCCTGTATCCACACGTTTCGTTTGTATTCGGTCGATAACACGTTCAACCGTACGTGGTCTCGGATTCTTTTAGTGTACCAATGGTAACTTAGCGGCTGCTGCGATGGTAGTGTTCGCCAATGTATGAAATTGTCACAAAAGTAGCTGTAAACTGCAAACTCAAAGCAACCACTCCGGGTAAACACCAACAAGAAAGGGACAAAAGCGTTAAACCGTTGTCCTGGCTTGATTTCGTTTTTAACAACTGCCACAAATAAAGCTTTTACCGTAAAGGCGAAACCTGTTTTGTGCGTTGCCTCTTCAACGACTCGTAATTCCGTTACTACAGCAAACAGGAAAATGTAGAAGGGACATGCCAATTTTTGGTGAAGGTTACCCTTTTTGACATCTGTGAAATTGCTGAAGCTAGTCGATTTCCAGTGCACGTGCCCTGCAAAGATCGATTCAAATTGGGTGGATAAGTTGTTGGATACGACATGTAGGTTCACAGAAGTTGCCCCACTCATGGCTGCAAACTTGTTGTCGAGTTGGGCAGACCAAAGTAACTTTGAACGAACACGTGAGGTCAAATGAAATTGTCTGCTCTGTTTTTTTCAACAAAAAATCCGTAACCTTTAAGACTCTTTATGTTGCTTATTTAACTCCAAAGAACTATTCTGTTCGACAATAAAACGACACATTTCGATAACTCTTCCGATTTCGTGAATGGGTTTCGATTTTATGTGATCCATACAATAGGAAATTAATTGCCCCCAGAAAGTAATTTCAAAGACAATTTACGCGACACAATTGGAATGGTGGCAGGTTAATTAAAATCCAAATGCCTTAAACATATACCCATAGAAGACAGGACTACTGAAGCAAAAGTATACTTGGTCGGATAGTTCGTCGTAGCGTCAGAAATACTCAACGTCTAAATCAAATATTAGCACATCATAATTACAGGGCATGTTTGATAAAACCAAATGCATTGGCCAATAATGCAACGAGCAAAAAACTGGCGGTTTGAATGGCCGCGAAATTTGACATAAATAAGGGAGTCTCAACATCCACAAAATTCGAACCGAGCTTAATTTTCATGGGACCCATGCCCCGCACCTCTCGTGTCAAGTTATCATTAGCCCTTCTCCCTTTCGATGCCGATCGCTTCAGCTGGAACGCCAGATCCTCGGATTTGAGAAATATTCGAGAGAGAAGTGTCGATGTTAGAAACACGACGACGAATGCATCCAACGCTGCTACTGGCATTACCATTGCTTCGAGATTGTCAGACAATTGGGTTCCAAGGCTAATGCAAATTTAGAAGCTGAATATCACGACGCCAAGACAGCCCCCAAACATGACGGGTAACAGGAAACCTTAACTGCAAATGTTTAACTGCATCGTTATCAGCTTTATTTGACGGTGGAATGTGATCAGCTGTCGTAACCTTATTGGTGACATAACATTCCGATTGCCCACCCTGAAATCCGAAGGAAACGCTTAAGACACGTATAATCGCAAAGACAGAAAGGTTGGTTTACCGTTTCTCCAGGCGACAATGCGTGTCAAGGACAAAAATCGTGACGAGAGTAAAAACATGAACCATAATAAAGCAGGACCTTACACAGAAATTTGCAATCAAATACATTTCTCCAACCATAAAAATAGGAATGGCGTAGACCCTGAGTGGGCTGGACACACAAACTCTGGTCACATCAAGATAGATGGTAGCCCAGAAGTATGGCACTAAACACGGGTCCAGAAAGTAACCTAGCAGGACGGATGGGCATGCTACAACGCTGGAGAACGTTGTCAAACCTTTGGAACAACTGGTATTTCTTTGTCGCCTGAGGCACGGATCTTAGCACCTTCACCTTGTACAGGTGAATGGAATTGATCAGCGACACAAATGCGCCAGCATTCAGGAGAACGTAGGTCCGGAGGAGTACGAAACTGTTTGCGCCGCAAATGAGGCAGAGCGCTGTAACAACTCGGGAGAACAGAAGGTTGTGAGAGTAGCGGGCGAATGCTGTGTAGTTAAGTGAGAGGTAGGTGTAGGTGACCACCTTATGAGCAATGGCTACCCAAGAAATTGATTTTTTAGCCGTATCCTTCTTCTCATCCCAAATGAAAGGGCAGCTTTTGTGCTTTGTGAGGATGTTGAGGTGAAACTTGAATAGAGGGAGGCATGATTTGAAAAACATGCTTCTTGGAGAATCTGGATAACTTATCGGTGTCAGAAAAGGCGACAAATGTTTATGTGGCTATCCGGAAACTAGATAACTAGAGACACGGGGAAGAAATACTTTATAACATAAAATGCTCTCTCCCGTGTTCCGATTTATGAATATTAAAATGCCATTATATCCAAGTCGGAGGAAATGTGAAAATGTCATAATAGAAAAGTCGTAGTGTCTTTTTATAGAAGCGAGGTTTCTGGAGGTTATACAACGACTTTAAATAACGTTGAACATTAAAGTAAAACACATTCAATAAATCAGTAGGAGACTTGTTACTTGACTAATTGCGAAATTCAACATAACCAATGGCGTTTGGCGATCCACAAAGTTTGACACGAACCTAATTTTCATTACGCTCATCCCGCGAAGCTGCCGCAACACTTGAGCACCATTCCTCCTGGTGCATCCTGCTCCTTTCATGTCTCTCAGAATCCTATCCGACTTGAGGAGCACCTGAGATAGGAATGTTGACAGAGAGAAAACCACAAGGAGGCAATTCATCGCTGTCAATGGAGCCGTCATGGTGTCGAAACGGTCGAAAATGTTGGTACCTAAAGAAATGCTGATGTAAGAACTTAGGATCCCGGCACTCAAACACCCTCCCAATAGAGAGGGTAATAGGAAGGTTTGACTGCAGTCATTTAATAGTTGGGTGATCAACTGTTTAACAAAAACGGTTGGACTATACCTTTGTTCCAGTCGTGTCTGTGCATCTAGAATGAAATTCACGGCAAGACTAAAAAGATGTAAAATTCCAAACAGAGCCATCATATGAAGATTAAAATACAAATACATTTCAAAAATCATAAACATAATATGAACCCCAAATTGACTTGATGGGCAGGAACCCGCATCGTCCAACAACAGACTGGCTCCAAGACATGGGATGAAACACGGATCGATCAAGTACCCCACCAAAATGCTTGGGAATGCCCAACTGCTGACTGTTCCTAACACCATCAAGAATTTTTGAAACGTTTGATACTTCCTCGTCGTGGTCGTCGACTGGACTGGAGGATGCCTTGTCTCGTAGGTAAGCAGAGCGTTGACCATGTTTGCAAACTCTTGTGCTTTCAGAAGTACACTCCCCCTCCAGCTTTCCAACGCCACTGTTCCATTTATTAGGAAGATGGCAGTCATGACCCGCGGCAGTGGAAGGAATTTCCAGTACCGTTTGAAACCCCAAACATCCACCAGGAACAAATCTAGCAAGGCCACTTCATGCATGATGACTCTCTCCGAAATAACGGCATTGATCTTTGTCCCGCTCTGGTCCCATATCAAAGGGCAGCTTTTCAGTTTTGTAAGGATCCTGAGGTGAAGGTTGAATAGAGGAAGGCACGCCCTTAGAAACATTTCGATGTTACCTGCGGATTCTGGAGTTGGAGTGCTTCAGTTGGAATAGGGCGTTTATACTAAGTTGGATTTGGAATGCGGGACACGACGCGGTAGCAGTATGTCCGTACAGGTACTAGGAATTCCGTCGTTCATATAAATCGATTCTAGGCTCACAGGGTTTTTTGATGACTTGTATTTTCTGATATATTATTTATTCATGGGAGAGCTGTACTATGGGTTTGGCAGATGGAAGGGTATGAATTTTTAAATTCAAAGTTTGGAATTCGAAGAAATACGTTTCGTGAATTCTTTATGAGTGCGAATTCTAAGTTCCAAACTGCGATAATCCAATCATCGGTTATTCCATCCGGCATATTTTCAACTTTCGGAATTTGTGTCCCTTTCCTGGTCACCATTACTTGTTTGTATGCATCATTTATTATCTTCTGAACTCTGATCTTCGTTTGGATGCTTGGGCCACTGCAAATGAATCAAGGAAGTCAATGGCGGTAGATCTAAAAATGAAAATGGGGTGGAAGGACCCTTGGTCTTTCAGGTAGGAGCTAAAATGATGGGACTAGGATGATAGGATATGATAGGCTAAAATGGTAGGACCCCAATTTGGAACAGGGACAGGTGCAGGAAGGAGGGCTTCTGAACTCGCCGCTGGTTGTTGTCCTCTTCTGGGTGGAGGTGGGGGTGGCAGTGGGGCACCAGGAGCTCCGAGAGATGGCGAAGGACGACGACGGGGAGGTGGTCTATCTGGTTCTTTATTGCTAAAATAAAACGCCACATTGTACCCACGGTTTTAGTTCATAAGCAAAAACGGTTTACGGATCAGCTGTTGACGTGGCGCCAAAAACTTAAAAAACGAACAATGCAAAACATAAAAAAGTTATGAGATCAAACTACGGTATCCATAAACTAAACGCGGGGAGACTTTGATGAGCGTTTACCGCCCCTCATACACCTTGAACTATCCCGTATGCTCAATTATAAACCCACAGGCAGGACACGTTTGTGTTGACCATTTGGATGCCGTGTGATACAAATCCTGTAATAATTGAAATCTGGTAGACAATCACTTATCAAAACCTCTTTCGTACCCTAAGAGTTCGCTCCTCCCAAAATTTCCATTCCTTAATGCAGTACTGTTCCGGGACAGCTTCCTTGAAGGCATCTACCCGTCGTCGAGACAAATGATCAGCAGGACCAATGTACTTTTCAAATTCTGTCGGCCTGTGTTTTGAACCCAGCGCCATTTGATGTGGATTGCTGACGACCACGCCTTCACAATTCGTCAGGTGGTTAACAAAGAAAAACGCTTAACGCAAGACATTCAGCTTTTAACGCTTATTGTTTCCAATCGGTGATTTCATACGAAATGTATTCAATTATTCTTTCTTCGTCTGTCGCCATTGTTTATAAGCATTACTTGTGTGTGTGTTTTATAGGAGGTACTGAACAGGTCATTGAGGGACCAGCCAGTACTCTGACGAGGCACCAATTGGGCCTATTGCAGATACTCCTAGAACATGCTCGCCGCTTGCTGTACAATCTCACGACCCCACAGCCACTCCAGAAGGAGTGACCCTGGATGGGGGGAGATTCTTTGACCTTTGCAGGTCTTAGGTCTTTGACCTTTGCAGGTCTTAGATCTTTGACCTTTGCAGGTCTTAGGTAGGTAGTTGCCATCTGGCTTGGTTTGGGTAGTGGGACTCAGTATGACCACGTTCCCCCGAGGGGAGAGAATGTGCCCCGTCCAACAACAGAGCCCCTCCTCCCCTCTCAGGCAGCGGTCCACTCCAATCCCACCCCCATATCCATCCAGTACCACCCATTTCGGCATGGGGACGTGGCTAAGCATTACTTGTTGTCTTCTGAACTCTGATCTTCGTTTGGCCACACCCTTGGCCCAGGACGCTTGGTCCACTATAAATGAATCAAAGAGGTCAAAGGTGGCAGATCTAAAAATGAAAACGGGGTTGAAGGGACAGCACACACGCTACGACTTAATAAAACGCCTAGCGCTACGAATCGTCGGACCCCAATGTGGCACCGGGACAGGTGCAGGAAGGAGAGCTCCTGGATTTGCTGCTTGTTGTTGTCCTCTTCTTGGTGGAGGAAGGGGTGGCAGTGAAGCACCAGGAGCATCAAGAGATGGCGCAGGGCGACGACGTGGAGGTGTTCCATCCGTTTCTTTAGTGCTTAAACAAAACGTACATATCACCCAAGGTTTCAGTAAATACTAAGAACACCCGGGTTTACTGATCAGCTGTTGTACTGGCGCTAAAAACAGTTTTGATTAGACCGGTCAGCTGAAGGACGAGTCCAGGTCATGCGTTTGTTTCTTCTGGTATAACAAACCCAGTAATTTAGCAAGCAATTCGTATGAAAAAAGCTAGATACTTTCATCGTCATCATCCCGAAATCTAATTCCAGACGAGTCTGGTTTCTGACTGTCCAACAGATCAGGACTGACCGTAGGTCTAGTCTAGTTGCTGCAATCACCTCTGCCGTAGGCGCGTCCACTGTAGGATAGGTTGGAGGTAGATGGGATAGGTCCAAAAGGTTGGACGCGTCAACTAGGTCTAGTCCAACCGAAATGTAGGAAGTGGAATAGAAGGAGGAAAAGTAGGAGTGGAAACACACCAAAGCTATGTTTTCCAGGTTGAAACATATCTACATATGATGTCGATACTTAACTGGAAGTAATTGGAAAAACGGTTTATTACTGAGACAGAAAGTCATTAATTAAGAATAATTGACAAAGTATCGATGCGTCAATGAGTTGGAATATCTTTTGGACACAGTACAAAATTGTACTGCGTTGATCACATTGTTATTGTTGTGCTGAAGGGAATATTTCTTTCAATTGGGAATTCAGTATAAAAGATTCAATGGTTTATTTCTAATAAAACAATAACGGATCGTCTCTACAGCTGACCGTTGGATCAGTTAACCTGGCAAATGCTATAAAATCCAACTCAGTTTATCAATCGCAACAGTGCTCCTTGATTCCTATGTCATTTTCACGACAAAAGTAACAAGCTCGCAGTTTGACTTATGCCAATGCTGAGCAACACCAACGGTGTTTCCTGATCAACAAAATTTGACCCGACTCGAACTTTCATAGAGCTCATCCCACGAAGGATTCGTAGAAAATACCTCCGGCTTCTGTGAGAACTCGCTTCTTTTTTCATTTCCAGCAGAATCCCTTCAGACTTGAGCAACACCTGCGAAAGAACCGTTGACAAAAAGAAAACAATCAGTAGACAATTGGCTGCCGCGTTGGGGATTATCATTGTGTCAAAACGGTCAAAAATCCTTCTTCCCAGAGAAATCCAGATGTAGAAGCTTATGACTCCAACCAGCAGGCTACCACCCAATATGACTGGCAAGAGGAAACCCGAGCAGCCAGCGTTTAGCTGACATATTATCAGCTGAATTTGGCAGTAAAATGGGATCAGTTGTAGTTTTGGCATTCCACATTCATTGAAGCTGTGATATACAGCATTTATATTAGGAACCACAGTTTCGGGGTACATGGAAAACATAGAGTAACGTTACCATGCCTCCAGCCGACTCTGAGCATCTAAGACGAAATTCACAGTGAGACAAAACACATGGACGCACACAAATGTTGTCAGCATAGTAAGAGTCAAGATCAACCACATTTCGAATATCATGAAGACAAAATGAACCCCAAACCCACTTGGTTCACAAACCCCTTGATCGTTCAATAACAGACTTGCCCCTAAGAATGGGATGAAGCACGGCTCTCCAAGATATTTCAGCGGCATGAAAGGGAATGCAAATCCCGAGATTGTTGCCACCACCATTAAGAATTTTTGAAACACTTCGTACTTCTTCGTACTCTGGACTGGAGGATCCCTTGCAACCACATTTGCCTCGTAGATTCGCAAAGTGTTGAGCAGATCTGCAAACTCGGTTGCTTTAAGAAACCCGGCTGTCTGCATGGAAGAAAAGATGGACCCTCCAACCAATATGAAGACGGCATTCATGACGATAGACAAAGGAAGGGCTTTCCAGTACCTCCTAAAACTCCAAGCATTCACTACAATCCATTCAAGCATTGACACTTGGTGGATAACGAAGCTGTCGGAAATGTTGGCAACAACCTTGGTGCACTTTCGGTTCCATCGTAAGGGAGAAGTTTTTAGTTTTGTTAGAATTTTTAAATGAAACCTGAAAAGAGGGAGGCAGGAGCTGAAAAACATTTCTGTAGTTTGTTTGAAACCTGGTGAGGCATAAGTCAAAATGAGACTGAAGCCTATAATTGACTGATGTCTAATTCAGCAGTTATGTGTTGGAACGGGAAGAAAATCATTCGATGCGAATCAGTTTTGACGCTTATCCATAATGAATGATATACGTCATTTCCTATTATTGATAGACGGAACATAAATTCATCAATCTAGAGTGATTTAGCTATTCATTTTGGTTTGCTTTGAATGACGGACGGACACGCCTGGCTTGTAAGTGTCAACCGCAGGGTTTCTCTTTGGAATTGAGTATTCGAATTATTTAAGGAAGAATGATGGTGATGGATGCCTTCGGTAAACATGGGTTGGGAATCCCAGCCTACGCTTTTTTAATGTTTTAGGAAAACCGGAGCTAAATGGTAAAGACAGCACTGTGTAATCGTCCCCCATTCATTCTCCTTAACAATGTGGCTACCTTATTAATAAATTTTATTTGAATCACTAAATCCGATATCCTATGGATTACATAATTAATAGCAGAATTCATCCTAGGAGAAAGACACAAATCGTGTCCAATAATCACCACATGCGAGTTCATCGACGGTACGTACAATGATGCACTCCATTGTAATGTTTACCAACGGTCCATACCACTTTCTTGATGAGCAAGTTTACCATTTTGCTCCTACCAACGAAACATTCTCCGACCCAAACAAGTGCTATCGAAGCCAGCAGCACTACCGTGTACCAAAAAAGGTCATTCAATGACTCCATCCTCACAAAAACAGACTCCAATCTTTCAAAAGCGGTGGTGGCACCGGAGCCATGAATTTTTGACTTTAGCACTTCAACTTTATTCTGTCCAACATGATCTGATGATGGGTCTCTCCACACATACCACCAATTGTCCCACGCCGAATGAAGCCCCGTGTTGTCCACTTTGGCCAGAATCCCGTGTATCCAATCGCTCATGTAGGATGAGGTAAACTGGTAGAGTGTTTCCGATTTTACTACACCTGATTCTCTTGCATAGTTGGACCGGCTATATGCGTCAGAGTACCCACCAATGCTTTGGATGGCGTGTTCAAATGACGTGTCAACCGGTTCCTTCTCGAAATTAAGAGTTGCAAAAATATTCGAAAACTTCAGTTCGGAAAATTTTGGGCGGGAGGTTTCCACTTTGTTGGGAAAGATGGGGTGGAATCCTTTCAGAGGTATCCCCCATTTGATGTGAGCATAGATCCAAGCCGGAATGTTATCTTCAATCGAAACTGCAGGAAAGGTCACTCTTCGAAATATTTTCCCATAAAAGTGGGATGAATTGTAAATCTCGGGCACTCCCCCGGTCTTCGACGTCATCAGAGCCAATGTTAACAAGGACATGGCAGCGTATTCGGCATCCTCACTCTCGTAAGCCATTCCGGATGTTGAGAGGAGTGGTACGGATGCATCTGCCAATACTTCATGGATATTGGCGGGAATGCTGGGAGGTAGGGCAACTAGAATAAGGGATGTCACGCTTGCAGAATAGATGTTGGATAGGAGGAATGAAACAAAAACCCATATGACAATACATGCCGTTCCGACAACTTCAGGTCGCTTATCCGTCTTCTTAGTATCCTCAAATGTGTAAGAATACTGCGCTGTAAGCAGCATGCAAACTAGTTTGAATAGCTGATTCATGATAACAGCAAGTGACGAATCCCTACGTCGGACTGTGGCAATCAACTGCATTAGAAGTGCCAAACTGCAAACGGTGATCCCACATCCAATCCAAACATACCGGTCAAACGGAGAGGATAGAACTTCATACAGGGTCATACGAGTCATGGTGCCATCGTTGAGGTATATTCGGAGTACGAACCGCCGTTCCTCAATGCCATACGGAGGTCTGGAAATCATCTGGTCCGCCTGCACAATGTGAAATCCATCTGTGACAATCCTCGTCCCACGGAAAAGTCCGACGTCCAGTATCTCCTTGGGAGACTTGGGATTAGCATTTTTCCCATCTGTCCAAGTGACATTCAGTTTTTCCTGAATCGCCATTTGTACACAGCTTTCCGGCCCTAATTCAGATTCATAGCAGGGACCCTTTGAGGGTAACTGTGAACCGCCTTCGGCAGAAATAAGCATGCCATTCATATCATGGTTTATAGTTTTCCAAGCAGTTCGAAGAGAGTCTTTGGAGGACCAACTGGGTACTAAATTAAGGTCCTCTCCATTGAGACTACACTGCATGCATAGCGGGTAAAATTTCTGCGTTTGATACTTGTAAACAAACCATGCTGTTCCAACAAACGACACAGTGTGCAGCTGAAGGGGGGCAAGAACCGCTCCAATGTCTCTCCGTTGGGCACGATATGTCACAAATATAACAAATGATGGAGGAGTTAGTGACTTGAACGACTTTTTTCCAGTACGTATGGCGCCTACGGGCAGGACTGATGTCCATAATTGCGTGATCAGCTGGTCAAGGATCCAACCTTCTCGCACGGAGACGTAAGTGTCAAGCATGTGGACATGGGTAACACAACTTGACATATATTTTCTCACAGCGATTGAGATTTTTAACAAGTCCCTAACCTGTTTCCGTTTCCTATCCTTCCGTCGAGGTAGTAGATGACGGGTGAACGGTTGAGAGGGAACTCCTGAACCATCGGTAAGGAACATAGGAAATTGGCGTATTTCCTTAGCTTTATCGTAAGAATACACACTCAATAGGCAAGGGGAGGAGTATTCATGGAACAACCGGCTCTGAAGATCGGAGGACCCTTGGAGAGAAGTGATAACAAGTTTGGGTATAACGTATATTACAATCAATGCTTTTACAAACATTTTGTAGAGCGTTAATGCATCATCTACGACCGAGTTTCAGCCCAAACAAACTCAGTTAGACAACCTAAGACATATATCGTATTATGCAAACCCTGCGTGGTTGGTAAGTGGAGGTAACCTTCGCCATTGACTTCCCGGTGTTGCTCAACCTGACATTCCGTGACTTCCTGTATTCGTGGAACCCTCGTTTCTGCTAGGTTATAGAACAATACTTCCTCACTTGTATATTCCCTATTATCCTTTATTACGCAGTATATTTCAATGTCAAACGTTTGTATTTCTCAGTGTTTAGAGTATGTGTGCGGAGTGTTGACGTGGCAACGTTACAATTACTTCCGCAGTCCCACTGAGAGGTAACCACGACACCACAAACCTAAAAACGAGACTACGTTAATAACTAACCCATATAAATTGAACCTACTATACGTTAGAGAATGTTACAATTTGTTAATTGCATAGTAGAAGTACAGTAGTATCCGTCCGACATGTTTCAGAACGGTCCTTCCTAAACGTCTAAATGCATCTTTTACAGTCATGCTCTTACAAACGATGTTTTCACCAAGCCAGACTAATGCTACGCAACCCAGTACCATCGGCATGTACCAAAACAGATCCTTTAACGACTCCATCCTCACATAAACGGTTTCAATCGCTCGAACGGTTTTGAGACCAATCTCGACTCCCCTTTTCGCCTTAAAATCATTGAGATTATCCTGCTCAACATCTGCCACACGGACGTTACGATAACCATCCCAACGTAACCAGGCGGAGTGCATGCCGGTATTGTCCGCCCGGGCGAGCAACCTAAGTATCCTGTCACTCAAGTAGATCTGGACAAAGGTGTACACGGTGTCGGATTTCGCAATGTGGGATGCCGTGTCATACTTGATTCTGGTGTTTGCGTCCGAGTAGCCCCCAAGGCTCTGAGCGGCATGTGCAAAGGAGGCGAAGATGGAGTCCTCAATATCCAGGGTTGCAAAGATGTCTGGAAATTTTAGGTAGAAGAATTCCGGGGAAAACTGACGAATTTCGGTTGGTAGAATTGGGTGATACACTTTGAGTGGGATCCTCCAATTTATATGAGCATAAACCCAAGTCCGATTATTATCATGCATTGAAACGGCCGGAAGGACCACCCTCTTGAATATCCTCCCGTAAAGGTCAGCCGGGTTTGAAAGGTTGAAGCTCCTATAGCTCAGAAGGGCGCTGGTTAACAACGTTATTTCAGAATATTCGTCCTTCTCACTTCGGAATGCCATCCCCGAAGTCGAGAGCAAAGGTAGGGATTCATCAGCCAGCACTTGGTCCAAATTGGTCGGAATCCTGGGTGGCAAGGAGAGAAGTATAAGGGATGTGACACAAGCTGAATAGATGTTGGATAGGAGGAAGGATGTAAAGATCCAGATGACAATACATGCTGTTCGTCCAACCACTGCCCTTTTACCATGTTCAAATGTATAGGAAAACTGTGCAGTCAGGAGCATGGAAAGGAGTTTGAACAGCTGATTGACTGCGTCAGCCAGATTCGAATCCTTCCTTCGAATCCAGGCCTTCAGCTGCATGAGAAGCGCTAAACATGTCACCGATATCCCACATCCATACCAAATCTATCGAAAGGAGAGGAGAGGACTTCGTAGAGGGTCATTCGAAACAGGGATGTCTCTCTCAGGTACACCCGAACAACGTACTTTCGTTCTTTAATGCAGAAGGGAGCACTCTGTTCCTTCACCTCCCTCAGAAAAATGTGGAATCCTTGCATGACTAATTGATGGCCTCGGGAAAACTCGAGTTGCAAAGCTTCCTTTGGAAACTTGGGTTTTTTTGCATGCCAAGGGTTGAACCAGGACACATTCAGCTGAGCCTGAATCATCCTGAGGACGCAGGCTTCTGCACCGTAGGGTGTCTTGAAGCAGGGGAGGGGTGAAGCCGAATTCGGCTCCGAATTAGACTCTACCAACATCCCATTCATATCCCTATTTACCCATCTCCAAGCTGTGGAAAGAGGAGAGAGTATACCAGCTGGTCATTAGATTACGATCCTCTCCATTTACACTGCAGTGGAGGCAGAGCGGGAATATGGCGCCCGGTCGTGACCTAAAGACAAACCATGATGTTCCAGCAAAGGACACTCTGTATAGCTGAAGTGCCGCCAGGACCCATCCAATGTCCCTTCTTCGAGGGGCCGACGTCACAAATATGACAATCGCCGTAGCCACTGGTGACTTATAGGTCTCTGGGGGAATTTTGATTCCTCCAATCGGCAGTGAGGACGTCCAAAGGGTAAGGATGAGTGGGTCAGGGATCCAACCTTCTCGGTAGGTTACATTACATACGTGTCCAGCAGGTGGATTTGAGCATGACACGAAATCGTGTATTTTCGCAAGGAGCTTGAGATGTTGAGGTAAGCCTTCAATAACCTGCCCTTCGGGTCTTTGATTCGAGGAACTAAATAATGTGTGAAAGGCGGAGGCGACTTGACACTGCCAAGCAAAAATGACCAGCGGTCAACCTTCTTCCTGGACGGTCCGTAGGAGCTGGAAAATACGCTAAAGAGACATGGGGTGGAATACTCTTTCTCCAAACGGGAGGGTAAATATGTTGGCCATTGGGCAGCAATATCACAATGGACAAGGGCTTGGGTAACGTTGACAACAAACAGGCTTTTAAACAACATTTCTCCGTCTCTTCACCTCGGTGCTCTGCTTGTCCTCTAACATTCATGATGAATAATCCTTTATGTAAAAGAAGAATGAAGCTATCTCCAGAAGGAATTGAGAAGTTTGACCAACGACAAATAGGTTA
>JAQGCL010000120.1:0-22608 GCA_034699605.1 Isotomiella paraminor | reverse complement strand
GAATAAACGATTTGAGGACGTATTTCCACTTTACGTAAGACTTCATCATTCAAGAGTTCTTTAACAATCACAAAATCTGCATCCTCTGGCTGACGAGGCAATTGCGTAATCCTAATAGCGTCTTCCAGCTCGTTGGGGAAGTGAATGACCATGCCTTTCATTGCCTTTTGCCCTCGACCTCCGCACAGGAGATATATTTTCATAAATGCTTTAACTTGAGAGATTAAAGCAACTTCGGCCGGGGTTAGTTGCTGAATTTCAGAAGGAACTGGTTGAAGATACATTCCATTGAAAAGAGACTTTGGAGGCACCTTATTCTTTGAAAGATGGGTAAAGCATCTATTGCAAACGACAACCTTGTCATCACGTTTGTCTCTTGGATTGAAAAGAAAGTCCTTAACGAAGTCCGTGACATGTATCATCTTGCGATGATTGGAGTCGCCGTACATCATCATGTCGCAAGTTGTGCACACTTCGTCCAGGATCCTATTCACTTCTTTGTCGAATGTAGCCTTTAAGTTAGAAATTAGAAGATCTCTGTCGGTGTCGGGGTCCGGTAAGGAGAGATTTCTGATGGCTGATGATATGGACGACAGAAGGCTAGGTATTGCTTTTTTCTTTGTTTTTTTGGAATCAACAACTTTCCGTTTCTCCTTTCTTGATATTGATTGGCGCCGAACCTTATCGCCAGCACAGGTGCTATTTTCGTTATCTTCATGACCCTTTTCGTCTGTTTTATTTATCTGGAAGGAATTAAGTATTATAGAATCTGTATTAGGTTTTATAATGAACGTGGACAATTCAATTGTTAATTATTTAAATTGAAAATAAGTATGTGTATTTTCATGCAATTGAATCAATATATCACCATAGTCATTTTTAAAAACCCTCCCACACCCGACCGCGAGTTTAAATCACCCACGAGCAACCCGCGAACAACATCCACAGAAGTCCATGTGCATACTATCAACAGCTGAATTGTGTGGTGTGTTTGTTTTCTTAAGTTGTCAACTCTTATTTTTTCAAAACGAAAAAGAACATTATGATTCGGGGCATAGTTCTGTCGTTTTCCTTCGTTTTGGGGGTAAGTGCTGTTTCTAAAAGACCTAAATTTCTTGATTTGTTTTGTTTTGTTGTTATTAGATTATTCTTGGTTTTCGTACGGGGAGCACTTGGACTTTACTCGAAGGTGAATTCGTTTTAGAGGACGTGGACCCAGACAATGAGGCGTTGCAAGAACTGAGAAGAGTGTTGGAAGTTGCTCTTGTCATGGACCTAGGAACGCTGATTGCCACATGTCTGATGTTCATGTCTGCTTTTAAGGTAGTGTAGAGGGTAAATATTCGTAACCTTGAGGTAATCAAGTTTCTTTTGATTAGCAGGATATCCCTGGGAAAGGAAGAATGTCGATTGTGGTCATTTGGAGTGTCGTCGCAATGGTACACGTCGGATTGTCGTTATATGATAGTATCTTTGCTGCATTGGACACACGGGCCCTAGTCATTTCAGTTTTGAACGTTTGTCTGTTCGTGACAGGAATGATGATAGGTTTAGTGTATATTTTTTGTATTAGGCTAGAAATGAGGATGTTTAGCTTTTCGCGTCTAGCAATCGCAGAGAGTGCGGCTTAAGAAATGTGTGAAATTTCAAAAATACAGAAAATTGTAAAATGGACCAAAGAGGCGACTTTTGATTTGTAATTCATGGCAACATTTTTCATTCATCATCATCACACCACAACATCTCCTCAATTTAATTCCACACACAAAAACAAATCCACTCCAAAATCCTCTTGTCCCTCGTCCTCCCCCGTCATAAAACCCCAACCACCACGCAATGCCCACACAACAATGAGCAACTATCGCCTCATCCTCCCCCCTCCTCATCCACCTCGGGGGCCATCCCACCTCGTCCACCATTCGAAATCCTTAGACTCGGACTCGGTCTTGGACTGAATAGGACCCGCTCAGAAATCAAACCTTCCTCCTCCTCATCATCAAACAACAACAAAACCACCGACAACGTCTCCATCCTCAACACTCTCCACCCCCACCACTTTGTCCCCTACCGGCACATGGGATGGAACCTCTTTGACACCATTCGGACGAGTCATCCGTTCATCTATCGGTAAGTCACTTTCTTCTTCTTCAATCATGTCTCTGACCTCCTCCCCTCTCTAATCTCTAGGATCAACGACGGCGTGAGCACCAACATCGTCCTCCAAGAGACCTGCACCGAACGTGGATGGCAAGAGTACAAGGACCCCATCTCAACAACCATCGTCGAGACGAAGCTGACTCGCCTGAACAGAGACTTTCACAGCAACACTCAATGGAACCTCTGGTGGAGCTACAACTTCTACCAAGGGACGTCCTACAGGACGCTCAAGTGCTGGCAGTTCACAAACCGCAATCCGAGGGCGTTTCAGTTCTGCAACAAGTCGTACCTCACCGGGTAACAAAGTCATTAAAGTCTTAAAGGCTTCATCATTGACCCTATTTTTTTGTAAAGGTTCCTCCGGAAAATGGAGATAGAGTTTGGAGACATCTACGACTTTGGCCCCAAGAGCTACACCATGCCAGAGGACTACATCCGATTCCTCACGGAGCACTACAAGGTATGCCTCTTCCCCTCCAACGTCCACACGACGTGTGGATGTTAGGGGGGAGGAGACGTCGTCAGTAACCAATCCCCTCTAACTAATCTAATTCTCTCTGAACACAGCGTCAAGAACAAAACTGCCCAGAGGCCAAGAACGTCGTTCTGAACAACTCTACCACCCCCATTTTCACCGTCCCCGTCCCCCTCATGTCAAGCATCAGCGTCCACCAGGTGCCTCCAGAGAAGAAGGTCCACCATCATCGTCACTCTCAAATGACCAATCGCCAACCCATTTGGATAATCAAACCCATTGGAAGGTCACAAGGGAAGGAGATTACCATCACAAAGGATGCCACTTCACTGGCGCATAATCAACGGTGGGTCGTTCAGGAGTACATCACGCGGCCGTTTTTGATTGCGGGTATGTCTTTTTTGTGTGTTGTGATACAAGATTTTAGATCTCTTTTTTAAAAAAAAACAGGGTACAAATGGGACATTCGCATCTACGTCCTCATAGCCTCCACGGACCCCCTCGTCGTCTACATGTACCGTGAAGGGCTCTGTCGATTCGCCACGGAAAAGTGCGACTTGGAGAGTCTCCACGCATGTTTTCCCACCTAACAAATTCCTCTGCCCTCGACGGCGTGAACGTCAAACCCACCTGCAAAGCTCGCCTCGAAGAGACCATGAAGGTCTACTTCCAAGACTTGGTCCTGGAGTACTTTGGGAACAACTGCCGGAATCCCCACTTCCACTTGTCCCCGAGTCTTCGGATCCTGTACGAGAGGAAGGTCGCCCATGCCAAGAGGAAGGAGCGGTTTGAAAAGTTCCTGGAAAATTTGCATCAGGCGGAGGAGAAGGGGGGAGGGAGGTCGACTAGAAAATCAATGACCGACTTGGGGGAGGCTCTGACCTGACCTGCTTGGAGTCTGCGGATGAGGATGACTCTTCCACCGATGAGGAGTCCGTGGAGGAGAGTGTCAAGAAGATGCAGCTCCTGAGGCCGGCGGCGGTTGCAAGGGCCAAGAAGCAGCCGGTGATGGAGGAGGAAAAAAAGGTGGAAGAGATCCCAACAACAGCAGCAGCAGCCCTCTACATCCAGAGACAGGATTGGAATGAATGAGGCTCCTTTGAAGTGTGGGGACTGGTGTTTGGTTTATCCACACAAGATGTTGCCGATTAGGTCCATTTATAGGAGCTCTCTTGGGGATTTGAGGGGGGTTGTGAGAAGTGAGTGGGTTGTTTTTACTTTTTTTGGGTGATTTTTCACAGAGTTCTTTTTCTTTTCTAGGCATCGAGAACTACATGAAAGTGGCCAAGTCCATCGTGGAGAGTCATCCGGATGAGAGTGATTGACTCGAGCGCCACTCCCCGTCGGGGGAAGGACGCCCTACATCAAAAGAAAACCCTCCTCATCCTCCACCAGCCCACCAAAACCTAAACTAACCCTGGACTGCGTGAACGTCAAACCCACCTGCAAAGCCCGCCTTGAAGAAACCATGAAGGTCTACTCCCAAGACTTGGTCCTGGAGTACTTTGGGAACAACTGCCGGAATCCCCACTTCCACTTGTCCCCGAGTCTTCGGATCCTGTACGAGAGGAAGGTCGCCCATGCCAAGAGGAAGGAACGCTTTGAAAAGTTCCTGGAAAAGTTGCATCAGGCTGAGGAGAAGGGAGGAGGAAGGTCCTCTCGAAAGTCCATGACCGACTTGGGGGAGGCTCTGACCTGCTTGGAGTCTGCGGATGAGGATGACTCTTCTACGGATGAGGAGTCTGTGGAGGAGAGTGTCAAGAAGATTCAGCTCCTGAGACCTGCGGCGGCTGTGAAGGTGAAGAAGCAACCCGTGGAGGAGGAGGAAAAGAAGGTGGAAGAGACCCCAGCAGCAGCAGCCCTCTACATGGACAGGATTGGAATGAGGCTCCTTGGAATGAGAATGAGGGTAGGAAAATTATGTAAATTTTTGTCTCCATAAATTACGGTTTTTGAATAAAGAAAATATGAGATTCAATGAAGTTTAAATTTTTTGCCGTGTACGAAAAAAGGAATTTTTTATGGGGAAAGTGGTTGTTCTCCTTTTGTTAACACTTTCTTTCTCAAACCAACTTCGACGAAAACTTTAGAGGAGAAAGGGTGAAAACAATATTTGTTTCTATGATTAATGATCTGAAGTGTGTAGGAGAATACAACCAGTCGTTAAACAGATTGACCAAAAAAGTGAGAGGCAAATTGACATTCCCATGTGCATTTGAATCCCTCTCGTCTCTTCTTCTGGATGTGGTGAATGAAAAATGATGCGATGATTATGAATTACTTAAATAACGAATAGTGTAATCACTACCTCTCCTAAAAGAAATTGACCCATGAAAAAATGCAAAAGCTTTGTTATTTTCAGGCTTATACACAGCCCTGCAGAAGCAGTTAATCCAAGTTAAATGCAACATAAATAATAAATAAAAGAAATGTGAATTGTTATCCCAGTAGAATGCAAAACTAATGTTCTATTGTGTTACGAAAAAAGTCGTGGTGAAACTTACTTTAGTTATGATGTTGTGTAGCTCCTTTAAAAACGTTCTATGGCCAATTGTGTTGTCATTGTATATAACAGATGACAGTAGTCCCCATACAGAATGTTCCTGTCGTGGATTGCTGTTTTTCTTGGCATCTTCTGTCATTATTTGCATTGCGTTCAAAACAGTAGAAGGAGTGGTGGATCGCATCTCACTCTTTTTTGGACCGGTAAAAATAGTGAACATTTAGAGAATTGAAATGAAAAAAAGTGTAAATTACAGGCATGGTCTTCCCCAATCTGTGCAAGCTGAATAGAAAATTCCGATATTTCCTCTCATTGGTTCCCAACAATTGCGTTGAAAGAACACCCCATATTGAGTCAACTTCCGTCCATTTTTTGGATCCCTCAATAGCATGAAGTCGAAGGATGATGTCCTGGAAGGAGATGTCTTTGTAGCTGGTCTAAAAATGCATAAATTGGTGTTGAATTGAATTATTACGTATGGTTCTACTTACCATTATTAAGAAAGTAGAAGGCGAAAACCGGGAATTATAGTTATGCCCGTTTCAATTGAATTATGCTTTAGCGGTGGAACTCTGAGACTGGAAAGCGATTGATGATTAATTGTCACCCAAATGATGAGCTTATAAGTAATGGTGTGTGATGTATAGTTGAACTGGGCCAATTGCAAAGTTCATTGACGTAGACGGATGATAAGAGTTTTTTTAGTACAAAGAAAAATGTAGTCTCAAATTGCATTCTTCCAGCAGTCATGTCCAACCCTGCACCAATTTCATGAGTGTGATGTTATATGTTTTGGTCCATGCTGATACACTGATGATGTATGTATGATTGATGATGATGATGACGATTCTGATGAGGCATTGTGCATGTGCTTTTTTTATTACTTATTACGTGTTTATTACTTATTATTTTTTATTACGTGTCCAAGTATAACTGTAATGGTAACCTAGCAACAAACATCCTACACACCAGTAACTTCCAATGGCTGTATCTTTTTCACTTTTTCAGCTTTTTGAATTATTTTTTCACCATAATTCATCATTTCAGTAGTTGTAAATAGGTATATACAGTACACGTTCATTTCGTCATTAGAAAGTGCCGAATTAGCGAAAATTCACATTCAAAACCACATTTGTATATGAAGGAGTGACTTTCACACTTTCGCATATTGAAAAGGCACAACTAGAACACCATTCTCAGTTTTTTTGGTTCTTTAATTTTTTTGATATCTCAAGCCGTTTTTGAGTTATGAGCGGACAACCGTTTTGGGGGTCCAGTGGAATCCATTCTTGGCGACTTGTCGTGCCGTTGTTAGGCAACGGATTTAATTCATTTTTTTCCCAATTTCATGGTTACACACATGTAAAATTAACCTCGCCAAGAATAAAGCCAGCTTCCAGCAAAGCAGATGTTTGTTCGTTCTTGTACCAGCAGTCTGCATCCTGCATCCTTCTATGCACATACAATCCTTTCCCACTGTCTACATTCCTGCAACCCTATCCCACAACGCTTTTAGTACTTCCACTACTGATATCTTTCTGGCTCGATGCGAAGCTACAATGGTTACTGTTCATAGCCTCATGATGATGATATGGTTTCCCATCTACTCTTAGCAAATTCGAAATGAAAAATGAAATACCTCCTTAAGTCTTTAGGAATTATTCTCGTTATGATTTCTCGTTATGATTTCTCGTTATGATAAGTACGTTTTCTCATCTCCATGTTCTTATTTAATGGAAACACATTTTGTTTCAATGCTTTCAACTATTGGAGCGTGCAATTAGTTTTGAAAATATGCCGCATTTTAGACTTTATATGTAACGAAGTGTCTTCATTGGTGGTACATCAAAATCTGCATCGCTGCAGTTGTGGTTAATGTCCTCAGATTCTTCCTCCAATGTCACGACCCCGATGTTCCTCTTCCCTCGCCCAGGGCAACGATTGGGTGGCTCATAAATGCTACAAAGCAAAAGCCTGTTCCGCCAGGTTCAGGGATACGACTGCCGTCCCATGCATCCTGTCAAAGGACTTGGTCATTGTCCTCGATGAACGGAATAGGAAATTACAAACCTGTCACATCGAGTTAGATCATGTGCCGGTGGTGAATTTACATAACAAAACAAATTTGGATGGTTTTCTTTTCCTGAGATCCCGTTTTTGCAAACATGTTGGTCATGATAAATCATCGAACTGAACTTGCGTTTGACTGTGCCCATACGTGGCTCATAGTTGCATTGGCATTTATGACGCGAGCTATTCTGACGGCGTAATTTTAAGATTTGGTCATAAAAGTTTACAAGATGGCGTAGTGGATAGATTCAATTTACCAAATTTTGTTGAGTACCGTGGTTGGCACCAAAATTTGCATTCAAAAACATTAGTTTGTAATTATATAACGTTCGTTACGAAAGGTATGAAACTAGGTCAAACATCGAACGAGGAAAAGCTAGAACAATAGACCCCATTGTTCGATACTTAAAAGTCATTGTTCATTGCTTCTTTAGCTTCGTTTGGTGAAGACCAATGCAATTCGCCATCATGTGCTGCACTATGGGGTTCCTGGCCTGTTTATCCCACATTGCCACACTCCAGAATGCCCCAATGCTGAGGGTTGTCCCCGGCGGCGGTATATATCTTGGACGATGGAGGAACAGCAAATGCAAGGATGACCAACTATGAAAGTAGCTACGAGGATGGAATATAACGTTAATGGTCTACTGTTTTTTAGAGTGGCCCTCCAACAAGTCAAATCCTGCCGCCTGCCCGCAATTCGAAGAGTGAGAGAACCATTTCCGATCCACCCAGCCATGCTTCTGCCACGACTTTACCCAATAGGACAAGCCATGTAGCCATACAGCCCGGTTCAGAGGCAACACGGCAGTCCCATGTATCCTGAAAAGCCACGTTGTCATACTACTCAGCAACGGTTTTAGGAATTTGCGACCCTGTCGCACCTTAAGTCCAAATATGATTGTCTGACAAATAAAGCCAAGCTTCGATGTTTACTTTTTCGTAATTGCAATTTATGGTACCCAACTATTGTATCAACGGACAATCCGTCTTATGGAACTATCTTTGTGGAACCTCGCATTGGGGCAAATTTTCATAAAGTCCCAATTGTCTTAATTGCATGCATTGTATCATAAAGTGTATTGTTCCAATTTTACATTCTCAGGTGACATTCCATTCCAACTTTCATTCACTCTATTCCAAAGTCATACATAATCGATTTAACAGGGAATATTGGATTTAGTTGGACATTATCCAAGCCGTCAAGAAATGAATGAAAATAGGTCAAATCACAAACGAGAAAGTGCCCGATAGAGTAAAACAATGGACCCCATTGTTCAATTAGAAGTCATTGTTCCGAAAAACCGAGATTGACTCATTCCTCTCCTGACTCTGCTTGGGTCATGTTGGCATATGCCATAGTGCCTTGGCCATATATTTCCCCCCCTCGTTCTGACATTCATCATCCTACGTCTGTTTCTTTGCTACCGTAGGGTTCATGATGATGGAAATGTCCCAAATTGCGCTGTGCAGTGCAAAGGTAAGAAACCAATCATTCTATACACACTATTCTGTAAATTAACTCCAACGTTGCTTACTCCATTTAGACTACCTGCTCCCCAACAACTGCAGGGGGATGGGACGTCGAGGATCTCGCCATTGAGTTCACATCATGTTTGTATAGTCAGTCATGAACACTTGTGTCTGCCTTTCCTACCCGACTTCCAGTCAAGGTCGTCACAAGTTGACTGTGGCAATGATGGACGGACCCCTGGTGATGTGTGCCTATATGTCCCGGTCCGCACTGGACATACTGTCACTTTAGCCAGCTCGAAATATCTCACGATTCTGGCAGGTGCTAATGACAGAAGCGAGTCGCATGCATCCTTTAAAATGACATTGCCGTCTTGTTCGATACGCAACCGTTTGGCAAATGCTGTCTCCAGTTAGTTCATAAGCTCGTCAATGTGTGCAATAAATCAAAGTTTGGTTGGAATGTTTTCCTACGATGGCGTTTGTAATACGTGGCATTTGTCAACCACAAAGGTTTTCATAAGCCCAGCAGATTTAGTAAAGCACAAACGATCGTCGAACTAAGCGATGTTGTTATATGTTATATTGTAACATACGTTGCGGTGTGGATATATTCTATTCTATACTGACTTGCTTGACTGACCAACGTTCAGTTCCAACAACAGCGATAAAGACACTCTTAGTTTTTATGCTCATGTATTTGCTTTCCATATTTACACAGCCTGCTCAATTCAGATTGTCTGTGAAGAAAATACTATTTGAACTGTAAGATAAGAGAGGTTGGGAGGCCAAT
Organism: Isotomiella paraminor; assembly: GCA_034699605.1. Classification (NCBI taxonomy): domain Eukaryota; kingdom Metazoa; phylum Arthropoda; class Collembola; order Entomobryomorpha; family Isotomidae; genus Isotomiella; species Isotomiella paraminor. The sequence continues at coordinate 13,137 of JAQGCL010000120.1, read as the reverse complement.
CTCATAAGGAAATGATAAGTCCATTCAGGATTAGTTCCTTATAAATCTGGATTGAAAGTTCATTTCATTTGGTTGCTTTTCATTTCTATTCAGCCTCTGTTCTTTAGTAACAGAAAGAATTACATTTCAGAACCTTCATTTGTAGTAATTTTTCAAAATGCAGAGCAAAGTGCACTTTTGTATTCTTATTCTAGTACACCTCGTGACAATTGGTTTTTCACTAGCGGAGGATTCAGACGAAGCATATCAGTATGACGAGAAAGCTATCGCCACCGCATACTCTCTTGCGTTTCCATTCACCACAGCTGCCCCTAAACTGTCCTCGTCACCTGCAAGTAAATTGGGCATACTCAAACAAAGGAGTGCGTTTGGAGAGTCTTGCAACAAAACCTTGAAATGCAAGAGCGGGTCATGGTTAAGCTGTGATAGCTCAGCATCGCAATGTCATTGTACCAAGCCTGATGAAATGATTTGGGATGAGGCCAGCTCCAAATGCCTCGTGTTGATTGGAGAGATTTGCAGATTCGGGATTGGGGATGGGAACCAGTTGTGAGTGAATAGACTTTGCTGTACATTTTTTGAATAATTTATGATTACTTTTTTTTACAAAGGTATGAACTTGCTGGCTGTGTGGAGAATGCTTTTTGTGATCTGGAGAAAGATGGTGGTACCTGCCAATGCCTTCCATCCTTCTACGAAGATGAAGAAGGCTCTAAATGTTCTCCAAAAAAGGGTCATGGATCCAAATGCAATACCAATGACGAGTGTAACGAACTCAAACGCCTGAAGTGCAATGACAACTCCACCTGCGTTTGCGAAGACCCATCAGCAATGGTCGTCGATCCCAATGATGGTATTTGTAAAGTAAAAATTGGGTCAGAATGCAGTCGTTCACGTACTGCTTGCTTTTCCAATGCTGCTTGCATTTCTGGGTCTTCTGGAACTTCATCAAAGTGCACATGTCCCCAAGATTACTATGGTGGATTGGATGATGTGAACTGTTTACCGGTGAACAAGAAGGGTTCATTTTGCACACGACATGTTGAATGCAATTCTACCGAACGGCTCTCATGTGTTAATAACAAATGCTCGTGTGACCCGCGAATCGCCGTGGACAACCTGCAACAGTTCCAAACGATTGTATGGAATGAATATGGAAGTCAATATAATGTGTATGTCCCTGTCGGTGTCTGTTTGGCAAAGGTATGAATACAAAATTCCTTGTGGGGTACATCAACATAAATGCTTTTCTTGTTAGGTGGGAAACCCCTGTACGGTTCGAAGATCTTCTGCCGGTAGGCAGTACTCGTCTTACCCAGATGAAATCTACTGTACTCCGAAAGCCTCGTGCAGTCGCCAAACTGCTGTTTGCGAGTGTCAGTCTGGCATGACAAGAACCGGCAATGATCTTTGCGGAAATGCATATGGAAATCCATGTGCTGATTCTAATCCATGTACGGACACCTTATTCTGTGATTACGACTACAGGTTGCAAATCAAAGTGATGTCATATAGTCGGTTTAAATTTTTTATTATCAAACCAGCCACCAGCAAAACACATGTAAATGCCCTAATCCAAACCATCAGGTGTACGACTCCAATTATAAGGAATGTAGGGGTAAACCTGGAACGACATGCTCACCTGGAGCGTCGATAAATTGTACCCCAAATGCCTCGTGTCTAAAATCTAAAGTAATTTATCGTTCGAAATGCTAACGAGAAAAGTACACACCCTTACTGCCTTATTGCATATTGTTTAAGGGCACCAAATACTCTTGCGAATGCAACTCTGGTTTTGTGGTGCGGCAAGTGAGTCGGGATTGTGACATTGAGTATGGACATCCCTGCGTTCAGAGCTCAGCATATACTCCCTGTGACCAACAGGCTGGCCTTCGATGCATCCGGAACTACAACGGAACGGCTACCTGCCTCTGCCCAGATAATGAGGATGTGTATGAACCCTTGAGGAGAAAGTGCTCTCGAGGTGTGGGTCTCTTCTGCTCGTAAGCGAAGTCTTCAGAGATCTTTAGTTTCTGTTTTTTTATACGACGTTTCCTTTTTTACAGGAAAAACGATGATTGTGTTCAAAATGCTTTTTGCGGCGTAGAAGATGCCAAAAAAGGGCTACGATGCACATGCCAGAACGGTTTTGAGGAGATGGAATATTTGACCTGCCGCAGAAAGGAAGCAGTGATGAGTGATAGCAATGGTGCTTATTTTCAAGCCAAAATATAAAATTGAATCTTTATCATGTCTAGTAGTTACAACGTTGATTTTGGTTGAATCCGTTTTTATGAAATGTTCAAACTTTTGATAATTCTTTAAATACGGTTTCTCATCTCTATGCTCTTGATGGAAATACATTTGTTTTGATGCATCCTACTATTGGAGCGTGCAGTTGATTTTGAATACATGTCGCATTTTGGACTTTTCATGCAACCAAGTGTCTTCATTTAGTGAACTTTTTGTACTTTTAGTGTACCATTGTTCTTTGACCAGTTAAGCCATTCTCCATATTAATCAATGCTTATTCCTCCTGTGCGGTTGCTCGACCAATACATACATATGCCCACAGCACCATGCCCCTTATGCAAGGACTTTCAGTCTTCCTGAACCTTTTCCTTGTTCTCCCATTTCAACAGTATTGCTACAGGAGGGTTCCTTCTGAGGGAATGGTTGTTGGCTTTCCTTGGGAGAAAAGAGGTAAAAGAACATAATATCCTTCACGTTGAGCTCCGCCAAATCTAAAAAGCATTATCCTCTCTATTTAGACTGGCGCTGTAGAATCAACAGTCCTACCCACGGCCATGTATGTTGGACACCCTTTGGTTCCGTCTGTGACGATCCGGGGCAAAAGGCAAGCGGTCATTCCATTCAGTTCATTCGGAACCGTGTCTATAATTGTGTAATAAAGCAAACCTGTGACCTTTTGACAAGTTCAAATTGATACTTTTCCCTTTTGTAGCATTCTCAATTTTCATGAAACTATCGTTTATGCATTCCATTTCAAAATTATCCGTCATTCATATGAAATGTATATAGTGCAAGGCTAGCAAATGTTTCCACCGCCATTACGAAACAATTGAAAGTAGGTCAAACCAAAAGCAAGGAAATGCATTCTAAGTCTAGAAGAATGGACCCATTGCTCTCCTGCCTGCCAACCCATTGTATTAATGAATGGTCATTCTTCTCCTTGGCGTCGCTTGGGATAAATGGTCCCATGCCGCAATGCCCTTTCTATATGGTCTCCCAGCCTTCCTGTATTTCTTCCTCATCATCCTACAACCGAATCCTTGGTTCTGTAGGGTTAGTGATGGCAGGGTGGACAAAGGGTTGTGGAGCGAGACCACAGGCAAGTAAGCATGATTCTTAGCGGCAGTTCCGTACTCTCAACAATCGTTTTGTCTTTCCTGTTTAGAGGGTTGCTGTAAAGAGCACAGTGACCCCGGCTGGAGAAAACCTGCCACGTACACCATGAGCAGCCTGATTCTAACTGCAGCAATCTGTGCATGCGCATGCATTCCCAACTTGACCTGCCTTATACCAAACGACTTTGATGTTGTGCTAGAACAGGGTAGTACCATGACCTCAAGTCACTTCCATCTCTGCAATCAGTTACCTTGTACGTTGATGAATGTTTGTAATAAAGCCAAATGTTTTTTTCAAAAATGTATGAATTATCCATTACCTTTACAACAATATTCTCCTTCAATGACTCCAAATTTATATTTGCGCATTTTTTATATTTATTTCGAGGTCGCATTCGCAAGGAATGTAGCAGGAATCTCGAGTATTGCAAATTGTCATCAGCGTCACGGCTAGATTCTATAATTTCGTTCGTACATAACTCCTGAAGGGGCGCTGTAACATTCATGCAGAAAAGGAAACACGCATGCGCTTGGCTAGAAGTAACGAAATGACTTGAAATAGAATGTGACCTCTTTAGAAGTCGGATCATTAAGCATAGATAGATTCACTAGTTTTGTTCCTTCCCTTGATGTAAGACTCGCTGACGAAACAATATACGAATCTGGCACATAGAACTTAAAAATGCGTCTAGTTTGGATTTATATATTCTGTACCGTGGTGACCTCAGTAATATCAATTATTACCGATGTGATGTCCACTACGACGTTGCCCCCTGTACTGTCTTCCATGGAACACCGTCAACGCGGCGAAACTCCAGCGTAATTAAACAACGAAGTCTGTTTGGAGAGTTCTGCAACAAGTCTATATGTGTATTTCTTATTATTTATTTTGAGGTTGCATAACCAGGCATGTGTCACGAATCAAATCTGCCGTGAGCACGACTGGATTTTGTCGAAATTGCATTGAACCATTTCTTTCGTACATGACTCCGGAAAGGGCGTTGCAACATGCATGCAGAAACGCAAGGACGTGGACGTATGGGACAAAATGACCTGACATAGAATGTGACATCCATAGGAGTACGATCATTCTAACTATAACGATTGTAGATCCACTAGTTTTATTCCTACAAGAATCGTTGGCGAGATAACAACGAATCTGGTCAATCGAATTTAGACATGCGTCAAGTTTTGATTCCTATATTTTTTATCACGGTGACTTCTGGGATTTCAATTGTTGCCGATGACGCGATGACCACTACGACATCTTCCCCGGAACCGTCCAAAGCTATTACCGTGTTAACCTCTGGAAAGCTCATCGCACTTAAACAGCGAAGCCTGTTTGGAGAGTCATGCAACAAAACGTTGAAATGCAAAAGTAGATCCTGGCTATCTTGTGACAACTCTGCATCCAAATGCCAGTGTACCAAACCTGATGACATGATTTGGAATTCACAAAGCTCCAAATGCGTTGGCACGATTGGAGGGAGCTGCAGATTTGTCATTGCTGGACCTGAGGGTGATGGACATCAGTTGTAAGCATAAGTAATATCTACATGCCTTTTTGTAAAAGATAGATTGTTTTTATGACAAAAGGTATGAAATTGCTGGTTGCGTGGAGAATAGTTTTTGTGACTTGGACAAAGATGGTGGGACATGTCGATGCCGACAAACTTTCTATGGTAATCAAGAAGGTACTAAATGTTTCCCGAAAAAGGACCATGGATCACAATGCAATTCCAGTATGGAATGTAACCAAATGAAACGTTTGAATTGCAATGACAACTCCACATGTGTTTGTGAAGACCCATTAAATATGCTTGTGGATCCAAATGATGGTAGTTGTAAGGTCAAGATTGGAACGGACTGTAGTCTTTTTCGCAATGGATGTTTTAGCAATGCCACTTGTGTTGCATCAAATGCTGATAAGTTGCTTAAATGTACATGTCCGGAGGGCCACTATGCCACTGTTGGTGGGATAGGCTGCTTGCAGATGAACAAAAAAGGCTCCCCTTGCTCACGAGATGTCGAGTGCGATGCTAAGGACCGGCTTGCTTGCGTTAACAACAACTGCTCTTGTGACCCTCGAATTTCAATCGAAAACGTCGAGAAAATATACACCACAATGACCACAAAGCGTGGAATTCTGGGGTTATCCAATATCAACGGCCATTTTGTCCCTGTGGGCACCTGCTTGTCCAAGGTAAACACACAGACGTTTAGCAGTGATTGTATTTCAAATATATTGCCTTCCAGGTTGGTCACAACTGTACGGTTCGACGGTTATATGACTGGGGATCGTATGCCACATATTCTGACGAAAGATATTGCATCCCGAACGCACTTTGCAACGACTTAACTGCTCTTTGTCAGTGTTCACAAGGCACGGCAAAAACAAGACACAATATGTGCGGTAAAACGCATGGAAGCCCTTGTAGTGAATCCAATCCATGCACTGACAACCTGATTTGTGACTTACATCAAGCCTCCCTGCTAGCCGGCCATTATACCAGGACTTGTAAATGCCCCAATCCACATCAACAATTGTACGACTCAGATTCCCAGGAATGCAGGGGTAAACCTGGGGCATCTTGCATCCCTGGAAAACCTACAAGTTGCATTCCAGATGCCTCATGCTCACAGTCGAAGGTAAGTTATAAGACTATGTAATGTATGTACCACAAAACGGGTTATACAAATGTTACCCCAACCTAGAGGCTTAGGAGTAGATACACATGTGAGTGCAACTCTGGGTTTGTGGAACGACAGTCAAGTGGGGAATGCAACATCGAGTATGGACATGAATGCACGCTGGGCCCACCATCGCCATCCGCCCTTCAGTGTGATCAGGAGGCCGGCCTTCACTGTATTCTGAACTTCAACGGAACGGCGACATGTCTCTGTCCAGACGCTGAGGACGTTTATGAGCCTTTGCGGAGAAGGTGTTCTCGTCCTGTTGGTCTGTCGTGCTTGTAAGAAAGTTTTGGCTTAGCCTTTGTTAATCACGCTGAGAAGTCTCTATCTGTACAGGAAAACCGAAGATTGTATCACAAACTCGTATTGTGATACAGCCAAGGGTAGAATTGGGCGACGATGTGTTTGTAACAATGGTTCTGAAGAGCTAGACAATGGTGGATGCAGCAGGATAGAAGTGATGTTGACCGATAGAAACGTGAATGCCTCAGGTTTTGACATCAACAATAATGCATAAATTGTTGGTGTATCTCTGTAACAATAATAAATTTCTCTTCAAAATTCTAGCTTGGAAACCCTTCTCATTTTAGCGCTAGTAATACTAGGAGTGGCATTTATAGAATTCGACACAGAACGGTGGTACCACTTTGCATTACTATTGGGTGACATATATGTGGTGGTTAGTCGGCTACATACAATCCTTTTCAATCCAGGAAAATTCCATTCTTCTCATTCTAACAGTGCTGGATACGCAAACAAAATCACTGGGTTGATTAATTTTCTAGGAATACCGGGTAACAGATTAACCACAGTCCATAACGAAAAATTGTTTCTAAATTTAAGTTGTGTTCAATCAAGATACTTTATCAAAACGAAATGTGAAAAGAAATCAAGAGGAAATGGAATGGTTTACACAACTAATAGATTTGTGTATGCTTCAATGCTGCAAGCTTTGTCAATATTTGATTTAATCGGATGAAGCTACCTAATTCAATCACTAGTCACTATTCAAACATGAATTGTAGCCAATTGACAAGACATGATGGTCCTTGTTATTAAAATAAATGATGGGTTGAGGGAAATTTGAATGACAACCAACGACGAATTCAACCAAGTTGGAGTAGTTTAATCAACTCTTATTTTTGTCCAATTGTTAAATTGCTCTTATATACTCGTATTTTGCGAGCCAGAAGGTAAGCATCGGTTAAACCCGCCCTATAGTATTCGATGGGCTTTCTAAATTTTTATAACAGGACGTCCTTGATTTTGTCAAAATTTGGCATTGATATTTTTCAATATACTGCGGAATTGTGACGAAAAGCATCACTAAAACCATAAATAACAAAGTACGACTGCATGCATCAATCAAATATTCATTATTCCTTCCGCAGCTTCGCTTCGTGAAGGCATATGCAATTCATCATGTACTTCCCTTCGGGATTCCTTGCCCTTTTATCTCTCATCGCCCCATGCCAGAAACCTCGACTACCGATGGTATCATTACCATCACTGCGGCTGTTTCGGTGGGGGGCAATAGTTTTACAGTACTTCAGAAATCGACACGAATCGTGTAAGGACAACTACTTTTACCTATACGACCAGCTACTTCGGTTAACATGTTCCACTATACCTTTTGGAGTGCGCCACCATCAACGTGGGCATCTGATATGTTCGGAAGTGACGTCAGCTCTGGACAAGCTGTGGGTATTTGGGTCGTTTTCAGGGACAGTTCTCCGTATTGCGGGACTAATCCGTCTACTTCTCGATGGGTATTATAGCCCTGGACGGCTGGAAATATGGGAGACCTTTACTCTCTTACGATTCGTCGGACCATTTCTCCTGGTCGCAATCACAAAGGGATTTATGTATAACAGGAAATCCATTTTTATCAGTGTCATAAGAAAATGTTATCTTCTGGAAACTTTGGGAAAAGAAGGTGTTTTAAATTCCAACCACAAAAAGCCTTTAAAATTTGATTTTAAGTCGCCTTCCCATTTTAGTAGGTTACAATGTTCGAAAGCTATCCATTGCCATGTTGGCACTGGAAGTGTTTACGATTCCTGCCATTGTTTTGTCCGCAACTCTCCTGGTCATTCGGTCTCCTTGTGCCCCACCTCTGCTCGTTTCCATGTACATCCTACCGTGCCATCATTTTCAGTTGGAAAACAATGTGGGTCATTTTAGTAAAGTTGCTTTGGCAGTGATGGAAGTCCCCCTGTTTCTTTCGGACACATCGACGGTGAGGACGCTGGCCGGACTGTGCATATACCCTGTGTGCGTGGTAGACATTTGGCTCAAATTTATCTGGAGGTGAACGGTTGCAACTTAGACATTACGAGGGTTTTGAAGCTATATCTTCTGTTTTGGATTGTTCCAGAGAAAAACTTAGACAACCTTTAACCGTCATGAAAACGTACCGCCAACTGCAGGTCCTCATGGATATTCTGGGAGAATTGCTGGCGTTTCCCCTCTCGTCTGTCATGATGGTGGGTTTAGCATACACTACAATTGTCGCCGCATACGTTCTATTCTCATTCCACGATCGACTTCCCCTCGCACTCACAATTCAGTGCTGGCAGAATTTGATCAATGGGTCGGTGACTATCTTGCTGATCTTTAACCATATAAGCATACCCTACGAGGGGTCACGTCGTTTCGTTGAAGGAATACAGAGGGAGCTACCAACAAGCGCCACAGTTGGTGTAAAGAAGGGCTACTTGGTACGACTGGGACGATCGCTTAGGTGTTTGAAATTTGAAATCGGAACGGGAATATATGCGGATGGTTTGACGTCTCTAGTAATCGGGCAGTTTTGTGTTGAGCAGGTGGTGTCACTATTACTTTTGAAATAGCCTGCTGTGGCTATCTAAGTGCAGAGTTGGAATGTATCTAGCGGATATAATTGTACACTAACCAATGGCTATTTTAAATAATGCTAGTGGCTTTTAGCATTTCAATAGAAATGTGTACAACACAGCTGTACATTCAAAAGAAGTGGGGCAGCTAAAATCAAGACTGTGTCGTGGAGCAGTTAACTTATCCTTACGAACCGATTATGACGTAGATCTCAAACCGTCAACGGTTTCTTATAGTAAAGTGGGGATATCCCTTCGAAATTCAAGTGTGGGCACCCTTCTGATTTTAGAGCTGGTAATACTGGGAGTAGCATTTATGGAATTTGCCACAGAACGGGTGGGTACCACTTTGCATTACTATTGGGTGACCTATATGAGGCGGTTTATTGACCACACAAAGTGAAGGATGTTGACGGGGTACATCTACGGGGACAGTTTTTTTAGATTTTTCATCAAGAAGTCTAAGTTATCGGTGGATTACATTTACTTGATAAACACAAATATAAGTAATAATACTGTTGTATAACTTTATTGTAATTTGCTAGGCATATCCGGGAACCCTATAATCGCGGTCGGTTCTGAATAATGTTTCTGAATACAAGTTGTGTTCCGATTTAATTAAAATAGTTTGTCAAAACGAAATCGAACCTATTGGTTTACGGAACCAAATGATGTGTATGGTTTTATGCTATGTGGTTAGTCGGTAGATATTTCTACTAGTCCAATAAAGTTGCCAAGTTAGTTAATGAATTGGATTTTTTCAAGTAATTAAGGTAGAAACTTATCTGATGGTCTTTGGTATTGAAATAAATAATTCATAGAGAAATTTGATGGACAACCAACAGCGAATACAAGCAGGTTGGATCTGTTTTGATCAGCTTGTTTTTGTCCTAATCCTTAAGTTGATGTCATATTCGTACTGGTAAGTTGGGAGCCAGGAAGTCATCAGTGAAACCTTGAGAAGACTTATATATGACGCTTTCTTAAGAATATATGACACAATTGCCGTCATTGAACATTTGCTAATCCTAAGTATTACTGAGAATTGCGTCACTGATGCAGTAAGTGAAAGCTAACCTGCCCAAAGTATTCGATCGATATTCTTTCGAAATTGGATTAACAAGGCTTACAAATTGTTCTATTTGCCATCAAACATGGCTCAGAGGATAGGAAACAACAGGGATGGGTTTTGGAATATTCTACCATACATATCCATTGCTCACGACGTGTATTGGCCCTCCCCCATCTTCTACGAGGCCAGCAAAGGGACATTCGGATTCTCAAAAAAGTCAAACCTTCTCCTCTGGAATCTCGTTGCCTTCGTTGTGTGTCCAGTCTGTATGATTGTTCCCTCTGTAGTAGGGTTAGGGTTGCAGCTCTATGGGGTGGTCAAAATGGATCTATTGACCCTAGCCGAGCACACCTGGTACTTATTCGCGGGATTAACAAATGTTCTTCTGGGGGGTGCCCTAAACAAATACAATGTCGAAACCGCAGGATGCCTCAATTATGTGAAACGACTACATGAATCTGGTACATATAATGTTATCAAATTTGAAATTTTATTCATTACTTGTAATGGCTTAGAGTCACGATACACAACACCCCCAGTCATAGTCTTATGTTGGACCCTCGTCTTCTGGGTTCTTTTCTTCGCTCCGTACATGGCTGTTGGACTAAATTTCAACATGTTTTGGTCTGCTTTACAATGCCCGGAACCACGGATGGGAACATTGTCTGTAAGGAATTACCTACAATTCATAACAGTGGGTCTTCGTACATTTGCATTGCCGGCGGTGATCGAATTGTTCAGAATGTGTAATACCCTTGCGTACTTCTCCCTTCTCATTCTCGCAACTTTCAAGGGCCATATTCGGTTTCTATTAATTAAGAGGTTTGACATCTGCTACAATCGGCTACAGACTTTTCACGTGGTCGTCAAATGGCTTTCAGAAATTCTGCTTCTTGCATCGGTTATTGTATTAGGGGGCTTTTTTGTGGGAAGCATTTCAAGTCACTTCCTTACATTTAAATCAAGTGTACACTTCCCCTAGCCCACCTTGCATGCTGTTGTACTGCAGTATTTACGGATGTGGCAGTTTTATTTGTGTTAGACGGATTAGCAACTCTTGATGACCAGTCAAGGGGGTTAAGGGAGATAATGGCCACTCGATACGATTTTCGGGATGGTACTCTAAAGTACCGGTTACGACAATTGGCGGCGTTGCAACCAGTTTCAATTCCAGTAGGGATCTTTAGAGTCAGATTATGCATCTTCAAGAAGTCTACAAAAATTCTATACCTTGGAACGCTTCCCTACTACATTTTCACTGCCTTAGTGTGGCCCATTTGATAGCAACTTAGTCAAACTTTGCATATCCGTAGCAAACGAAATGCCTGGTTGACTCTATATAATTTTTCCTTTCTAACAGGTGTAGAAACGTCTTAAAAATATTTTAATAGATCTTGATGTTTACAAAATTTGTAACGCTTGGCGTATTATTAATTATAATTAATTAAGTCCTTCGAGTTGTCACTAAGAACTGATCATGATTTAGCTTGGTTTTTGGCCATTTAAATAAATATTCGCATAAATATTAAATAAAAAAATAATAAAACCGGAATAAGTAATTAATGCTGTTTTGGCAATTTGTTCCTGCTTCAGAGAAATGATGAGTGATGTTGCCTGATAAAAAATTCAGGGTCGTCCAAGCTGAGTTGGCGGTGCTAGTCATACAACAAATAGTCTTCAAATCATATAACTGTATGTTCTTTAATTCGTTTTTTTGACGTTTTTAACATCACAGGTTATTTACTATGCTCGCCTATTCAATTTGATATCGCATTGGGTTCGTACGCCCGTAAGATGTAGAGCCATACATTTCCGTCATAGGTGCCTTCCGAATTTGTATCACTTATCCTGGCTAAGGCTCAATTGTAAAATAAATGCTTTTACGCTTTTGAATGTACTACACAAATCTGCATCATTACCACAATGGATGGAAATAATTAACAAAATCTTTAACCTAGTAATTATTTATGGGTCGATATTTTTCATTTGCAGAGGTCTTCACAACCTAGAAACACGATGAGCATATCTCAATGGATGAAAGTGAATTCAACATACCCTAATACTGTTTCATAAAAGTTAATGCCACAAGACGAAGATGGCAGTTAGCACGTCGCCTTTCACACACAATTATATTCCTGACGGATTCAGTCAACCTTTGGTCCATTGTATTTCTCTTCGGTTTCGATCGCTGGTACAAACCGCAGACAGAAACCTCAAATCTAAAAATGAGGTACAAATGTAAGATCTGGATCTGTCCATTGTTTACGGACGTGGGCGAAGTTGTAAATGTGCATTTGCCACTTTCTGGAAATTCGAATGGAGGAATTGTGTTTTGTGTGCATCAATTTGCCCAATACTTCCCAGGGTCGGAAGTTCACTACCCAATCCGTTGGTTAACTAGATTGCTTTCTAAGAAATGCAGGATGACACTGATTCAACCATTTCTCCCTTCTCTACCAATAATGAAAATTTAATCCAACAATTGTCCATCGTCAGGCTTCATAACGTGTTTTGGGATTGCAGCGTTACGGTGACACGATTTTCAGCTGTGCATATGTTACAAATGCGATCAACCTGTCATCTCGTTCCCAACGTCAATATATTTGAAATATTGAACGTTTGAAATACACCAAGTAAGTACGACAACTGTATGAACTGCATCTTTTAATTTTCAAGAAGACTTTTTAGGTGGGCAGTCTTGTGCACCCCTAGTGGAAGGGAATATCCCTGTATTAACTTTGGCATTACAACATATTTTGAACTCATTCATCCTCAACCTTTGTTCTGTGCGACTTTTGTATTCGTATTCGCACCAGTCATCAGGCAGATAGCCAACAACCTTTGACTCAGGATCTCCTGGGCAATGGTAGCAAGAGTAGTGGGCTTTCTCACCACATTCGAACGTATACGAAATGGGTGGGTTTGCCCAAGTCTGGCATTTAAAAATCCCTATGCCTTCATTATCCTCATCCGCTTGTGTGGACATACCAGTTGACAAGCCATCTAAGATTAAAAAACAATAATTCCTAATGACGAGTAAACGAAGGTGGTTACTATGAAGCAGTGTAGTTGTCTGAACGCATACGTGCCTGTGGTGGTGGTGGCGAGAGAGAGTGTGGTGCATGATGATGATGATTCATTCAATCAT